>UZAF01019452.1:10748-23890 GCA_900617895.1 Haemonchus placei | reverse complement strand
ATACGGGTATAAACGATGATGACGTTAAATAGCTTCTTCTATGGCATTTCAGGGGAACCATCTCTGTCTACAGATTTTAAGAGTATCTCCGGAGAAGTGCTCGAATATCCGGCTCCTAAGCTGCCAAGTCGATAGAATCACCAAACAAATGTTTATCTTACCTATTGACTGAGTTGAAATAATGAAACGCGACTGCTAAAAATAAGAGAAAACTCTAAACAAAGGGAATGAAGGCAGTAAAACCCAAAACGGATATCCTAATGACGATGAAAGCGCGCCTCATCTCGTCAAAAATTGACGGCAGAAGGGTGTTGTTGGCAAGTTGGTGAAGTAAACAACCAGTAAAAAGGGACATATTAACGAATTCTACGTCGTATCATTACATTTTCGTTGCTTGCAACTATTAATAATGGAGTATGGCCATAAAAAGCTGAACTGTTTGACCCCGAGGAACTCCTTATGGTGTAGGCCAAACCACATGTAGTCCTTGCCCCTAATGGTTGAAAGATACTGAATTTTGCCACCCAATTAGATGGTGAAAACGTAGAGATTCCGAAGAATTCAGTCGACACCGTTAAAGCCTCAGAAATTGTTCTTCGAGCGGGTAGGGTGCACGAAATTGATCTTTGAAGAGNTTTTTTGGATCCCTGCAAAAAAGCTTTGGAAAACAAATGCGATACAAATGAACAACTAAATGTGATTAGTGAAGTCGTTTTGAGAGTATTTTCAGTGCTTTGACCGGAATACATTCGAAGAAAAACAAACAACGCAATAAAATAGCTCAATTAGTGGCTCAATTGTCGGTTTTGTAAGTACAATGGGTAAAAGTTCATGTCGTGACTAAAAGTTTTTACTGGATACTTATTTATAGCGTCGGCAAACAACTGGCTGTTTTGGATCTCCTTCTTATCATCCCAAGGGACCAAAAGGAAACAATGCAATCTCCTTTGTTGACTTCTTCCCACCTTCATCTGGGACAACTGCCATCGATATCTCAAATTTACTGCTCACAGCGTTTACTTCTTCCCGGGTTAATCAGTGATTCTAGCATTTCCCAAGCTATTCGCTCCTATTGTTGACGTATACATAGTAATTACCTGAATCACGAGCATTGTAAAGTAGTAACAATTGATTATCAACCCATCAGCCGGCCTACAACTCTGTCACACTAAAGGATGTGGTTCGTTCACGATAGTAATGTCCCACAACCCATCTATTCGATGTAAATACAAAAAAAAAACAGAAAATCGCTTCTGAACATTTACTTGAAGACCATTACAATAAAGATATACCAACATCAAAAGTTAGCATGTTGTTCGAACATAAATCGAACACAACAATCCGATTCTTATCAATAATATCGAAAGAATCTGGAAATGAGAGAACAATGTGTTCGGATCAGAAAGAAATTGGGTCTTCATGTGTATAAGGAGGGGGGCATCTATAATGCCCCTATGAAAACATGTGTAGCGCCAAAAAAAAAACGAAGAAGGAAACACAGGGCACATTAGTGTAATATAAAAAAAGGGAAGACGAAAAGAAATCATCAATTACAAAATCTTTCGAACAACACCTAGCACACGAGCGCTTCCTTATGTGTGTGAACAATTTGAATTAGCGATCTTTGTCGTAGAGTATCCTAGAACGGATAAAGAGAGTGGGGAAGATAGGAGCTTGTGGGAGTGCCATATGACCGCAAAACAATACGGGATAATTGCCAAAGGCAAAATCATTCACTTGGAGCTTACCAATGAATGAATGAATGAATGATTCACAATGAATCAATCGATCGATCAATGGCTCAATGAGGGCTCTTGGAAACGACGAAAAACAATTCGATCGTATCAACATATCATATGTATATCATCGTGGAGCGCTATTTCATAGCCGCCCATCATACGGGAGGAGCACATGAAATGTGGAAGAAAAGAAAAGACTTCCGCGACTAGCTGGAATCGGGGAAACACTTATCATCAGCTAGCCGCATGAAACATAAGTTAACATCATTGTCGTAGACATATAGTCAAATAATGATGCCCAAAATGAAAATCCAAATGAATTACAATTCATGATTGAATGTGGGCATGTGGAAATGAAGAAGAGAAAAAAAAANNNAAAAAAAAATGAAAACTGAAATTTTTTTAAAACATATAAATTTAAACATATAAAGAAGATTGAACACGGCTCACCACTTAACATTCTCTTCGATGATTTCTCAAAAGAAACGCGCAGAATAGCCAAAATATTTGCAATAAGAATAAAAACCTATTGTATATGAAGAAATATTTTGAGCTAAAAATCGATGAGCACAATATTAAAGATTGCTGCTTTAAATTTTTTAAAAACTAATAACAGTAAATCAGCCATGATTGCTTGTATCTTTCATGCTGTCACAAAAATTGTCAAATCCTAATAATGATTACGAAAAACGAACGCGTTCTCATATTCTACGTGAGTAAAACGTGTACATCTTTTTTAAATCTTTATAATTTTATTATTGTTTTTTTTTTGTTGTTTTTAGAATAGAAGGAGTATATTGAAGAAAAGTTCACTGTAAACATAAACATTTTAAAGAAAATGTCAATTGTGACGTGAAATATCCACGAAGACTGGGTTTAATCGTCCCATCGAACCGAATTCTTCTTTGCAGCTGAAAAAGGAACTTACTCCAATTGAGAACAGGAGTAACAGAAATTGTACACAAACAATCGAGTAATAAGTCACGCCATATAAACGAGCGTGGCGCGACCTGCTATCTCGACCTTAGCAGAGCAGCGACAGTTCTTTTACGTCTCTAGGCTGTTCATGATTGGTGGCTACGTTTAACAGGCCAATCATAAACAGACCACGTACGCCCCAGCTTTGAACTGGTAATTCCACAGCTCATTCGGGTCATCTCCAACTATACCACACTAATCATTTACATGTACAAATAATGTACCTTTCGCATCAGATAGCTGTTTCCTTTCCGCATCGCGTTGCTCTTTCGAAATTGACGAGCGCATTCCCAGAGTACTCTCTACCATTCTGCGAGCTACGCCAGCATTTGTTTTTGGGCGAGCCCTTCAACAAAACAAAATAAACAATTACCAAGCCATGGTGTAAACAATAACGATACTAAGAGCGCTGGTACCTGGTAGGTTTCAGCTGAGCTTGAATTTCTCGTGCTTTCTCCTGAACACGGGCCGGAGACTTCGAAAGTGGCCGTAATCGCAACCACTGATGCTTGTGCAGCACCAAAGCATCGCGTGCTTGAACATAATACATTTGTTTACTTGTTGTTTACTGATTGTGTACAAAAAGGATAATAGTAAATTATACCTTGTCGTTCACTAGCGAACACCACAAAGACAATCTTGCGCTCCAACCACTTCACTGTGGCATTACCCCAATCAGTAGCCGCCAGAGCATTAACCACATCTTCAGCGAGTTTGTACTCTGGTACATCGTAAGCTTCAAGAACGTGAGGCAACACTGCAAAGAAGAAGAGTAAAGGGAATGAGAAATTTTGGAGCGATTTACCAGGAATTTGCCCAAACTCACCGATTCATAATCCATGTTTTCAAAAAAAAAAATGAAAAATGGGAGATTGACAAAGAAAACAACTTACGGAAAGGATCCCAAGGAGTTGCAACTTCCACCGGGGGAGCAAAGTAATTGATGGGGCGTCGTGGTGCCTTGGATGCGACTTCAAGCTTTAACGCATTCATCTAGACGAAATACATGAGCAGGGGTTATTTGAAAAGGATAAATTGCATCATAATTGAATTGAAGTGATAGAACAACCTGCTGTTCAAGCTTTGTGTCATCAAGGTTTTCCCACGAATCACCATCGTCATCTCCCACCACAGTAGGCTCTTCTGGGATGGAAGAACTAACATCCACCGACTTCACTTGTGAACTGGATTGCCCAGACGCATCTGATAAGCCAGCAATAGGCTCAAATTTGGTGGCGGCAGTTTCGGTTGATGACTTATTCAAGTCCATGACCGGAAGCAAGTCTTTTGGCAGCTTTTCTGGAGAACCAGACACTGTCAAGTTGTCCATGTATAACTTGCGTACTGCTTTATTTTGATTAGTCGCGGACACTTTACGTAGCTCTTCCTAAAAAGAACAGTATTATGATTGAGATCACTTTGCAACATCAAAATCCCAATGTTAAATTAGCGAAATACGATTTGTCACTGAGTAGTACTCAAAAACAGCAGAGCCTTATTTGAAATAATCCATCAAAAGAGAGCTGCCTGAATAGATGGCTGTTCCGTTCTGCGGCTTATTCTCTACTAAAATCAGAAAATCTTTTCGAACGGCGCATCTAAGAAAAGTGGAAAGCTGGGGGCCAATCGATAACCATGCCAGGTTCCTGAAGAAAACTCTCTGAAATCATGTGCGGTGCATGCTGAATGATGCCATCATAGCAATGCCGTCAGGCTGTGATACGGGCAGCGGCCATCATCGCAGCCACTACACTCTAATGATTAGAACACCCTGGCGCTTTGCCAAACTTATTCGTTACTTAGTTAGCAGTATTGTACAACCAGCTGCGAAAAGTAATCAACCCCGCCATGTCTACTTCATCTTGTCAATGTCCAGGGAGANCCCCCCCCCCCCCCCAGTAGTCGCAGTAGTCGCTGTAACATCAACCCGTGAGTAGTGGTGTGGCCTTGGGATATTCACATCCTCCAAGTAGTACCTATCATGGCGTGATAAAGAGCAGCAGAAAGCAAATTTTTGTGGTCCGCTAATATTAGATTACTACATTCTACTACAATAATATGAATGCAGAAACAGAACCTCATAGCCTCTCCAACCTGAATTCGAAAAATAACAAAGTAATCAAATTAAATTTGCCTTGAAGTCCTGTGCCGGAGTGAGAGGTGTGAGTGCAACACCAGAGAACAAACTCTCGATAACACCTTTTGCTAGAGCTTCCGTTTCGTCTTCACAGCGAATTGAATCTGGTGTAGCACAGTCACTTATAGGTGTCGACCCTAAACAATGAAATAGTAAAAGGTGAACTAAGGTAAACATTTAACAATTTATTAGGAAACACAAGTTTACCACGGAAATAATTATCGAAGCTGATGTGTCGTTTTTTATCTTCGATGAAACTTCTGGTAGAGTCGATTGACTCGAACAATTCTCCACTTCCAAAACCAGCACCTTCAATCCTCAGTCCTGTAACAAATAAAAAAATTTTACGATGACAAAGCACAAGTAGCAAATAGCTAGAAGGAGATTTGGAACAGAAAATCACTTCAGAAATCGTTTTACATTGGACAGGAAATAACAACGGTATTTTAGCCAAAGAAAAGGTACTTCAACTGTCAGCATAGACCTAGATCTTACAGAAAGCTATATTCTCTGGGTTCTACCCTTCTGACGTTGAACAGATGGACTCGGGAAAAAGGACGAACAGATCCGAAAAATGTCATGAAAAAAGCTCGTCCAGGTCTTATTGGAATATCCTTGCCAATAACACCTCCGTACCTATCCATCTCCCAAAAAAAAGGACGACCAAGCGGTGACAAGAGAAATACATGACGACTAGTGCACAAAAAGCTTTTTAGGTTAGTGTAATTAAGGTTAAACCAACTCTTCCCTGCCAGTTGACAAATACGAGTCACACCTCCGCCTTCAGTCTGACGCTGGGAACATACGGGTTACCCGCATCACGCTGCATGAGGCTACTAATTGCCAGAAAAACGATTAGACCACGACCATATGTTTAGAACCGCTCATGGCTATTAGAAAGAAATCAAATAACGGCCATCGAAAGCCCAAACCATGGCCGACAACTCCCACAAGTATTTAAAGATGGTCATGAACGAAAAAAAAACGTGGTGAGCCGCTTTGATCCAGTGAAAACTTCTATTATTACCATGCAGACGTGAGATTTCACTTCATGTTACCATCACGCTAGCCAAAGAAGTAATGTGTGCATATGTTAAAGTAGAAAGATTTAACCTCCAAAACCAAGTAGTCACAGACGGGTTAGAAAGTAACAATTCGTATGAAAAAGTTACCCGTCATTACGATAAGGATTGTTTGTACCAAAAACAAAATGATATATTGATAATCATTTGTTACTACATCTCTAACAGATCACGAACCAGAGTATCTCATGAACAGTGACCACATCAGTGGCTCCTTGACATCTTCGACGAAATGAGTCATAATCTAGTTTGACAGAAACACATATTGAACACATGCAGTACAAAGAATTTTGATTACCTGAACCCCAAAAAAGTGGGGGTTTCTGCGCTAACGGCTCAGACACTCTTCGGCGACTCGGGGAAGCCTTTTGGTCCCTCCGAACACGCTTCTGGATTAAGGCCTCCGATTTGGGAGTCAATACTGCAATGAAACCGTTACTCAACGTAGTAATTGTCGTGTACAATATGTACTACTTAGTATTCACTCACATGGTTCGAAGTTCTCACTAAGATTCAAAAACGTTGGTGATGTGATTGGATGACTGTCGTACTGTGCGATACTGTTCAATGGGTCGTGAGCGCTGAGCTTTTTCGCGTACGGTAAACGTTCAGGACGTTCCAGTGACGATTGGCCGCTTTTATCAGTACCTGATCGATTTGTAACCTATAAAAGGTACAACAAAATTAACATTTACAGGAATTTTCCTTAGCGCTATTATATCTATGAAGAAAAGCCCGAAAAATGACTTCTATATATCCTATCCTACTACTGAACACTATTGGATTATAATTCCTCTTCGACAGGAGATTGGACTAAATAAAAAAACACGAGGAAGAAGTCAAAGGAAAACAGAATTCTCCCATATACGACTAGTAGATTACTGAACTTTGCCCTCATGTGCTTTCATTTAAAAAATACCATAAAACCCTAAACGCGTGAAATCATGAAAGAAAGATGCGCCACAAGACCGAGGATGACTGGTATACATGTACTTCCTCCCAAACCCGATTCTAACCACATTTAGATGAATCAGTGAAATAGCTGATCGAAACTCGACAACGATATGCACTGAATATAGTAGACGCAGACTCTTAATAAGTTTATGCTAGTTTTGACCTTGGATGAATCGAGCTCAGAGCTTCCATGATAGAAAAGGGTTTTCAAGTCGCCGCTTTGGTACATCTGTGACTGTCGCTGTTGTTCCTCAAAGCACTCGTTGATGAACTGAACCTAAAAACAGCACCTAACTTTCTGGTTCCTAAGACCAAAACGTGAAATACCAAGCGCCACATTTCGGAATAGTAATATGAACTTGTCACTTACGCTTCCAATTACCTTTGCAACTATTTCGACCAGGCCAAAAGTCAATAAAAGTTGGGAGTTTAGAAAAGGAAATTTAGCAAATACCTCCAAATCTTCCGGCTCAGCAGGATCAGTTGGTGGTTCAGCCGAAGGGCAATTGCTTGAAAGACGACTTGACAGCGCTGGCGAACTGTGTCCTCCAATCAACGGACTCGAGTGATTTCGCTCCAGACGGATATGCAACTCCTGAAAACGCAAACTTCTAAGGGGAACTTATTTTGGGGAATTAGCTAAACTAAATTTTGAAGAAAAACGTGACATTAAAAAAAAAGAAAATCAGCGTTCAAGCGCTTCGGACTATTTTGGTGCATCTTTGCAGTATATCGTCGATATGGACAAAACCTCTGGCCCACATCCTTTTGCACGAGAAATCAACCACCGTAATATAAATGGGATAGAGTAGCCTCTGATGGGATCCATATTGGCTAAGATTCAAGGGTAAGGGTTGTTAAATATGTATAACAGCAGCTAAAATAGGAAGGCTGCAGGCGCCTAGAACGAGTAGCTTGCAAGGAATAAATTGGCCTAATCACGGCTATAGCCTAGCAGAAATAGATATTTTATCCATAATTCCGAATTCCTTCTTTCTAACATTCTACCCCTTCTATAAGTAAGTTTTAAGGCCAAGAAATAGTTTTCGACATACCTATACACTAACACACATCATTTATAATCAACTAACCAACAAAGCTGTATCCTTCCCCTTCTACATGTGCGAACATAGGCGAACTAATTTTTGTGTTGTTTTTTCAACAACTCAATTACAACAGTAACACCCAATCGGGGAATGCAATTATCAATCAGACCTTGAGTTCGAAGTCATGACACGAGTTCGGTAAGTTGCTGAGAATGCTGCTGTCTTCGTCGTCATCCAATGAACAACCTTCATCAATTTGAGAAGAAATGGTTGTGTCTGAAATTGGACTGAAATGGTGACTCATTTTTTCGCAATACCATTTCTAAGACACCTTTTATATTATTCCTATTTGGAATAGTAGTGAAGTAGTGGTGTAGGTGGAAAAATGTGTTTCTATTGTTTCTGATATATCGGAGGACTGTGAAATTGGTAACGAAATGGAACTCTGCACCGCTTGAAATCAAAATTTACCATTTTGAAAGATTAAGAAGTAAGCCAAGCAACAAGGAACTACGACCTGAGAAAAAATTCCGTTTATTCAGTTTTCCATCCAACTTTGTCGACTTTCCACGTTACCTATCCGATTTTGCCACTCACTTAATAAAAATCTGGTTTATCCTGTAATTTCTACTTCGGAAATTCAACGAATGCTGTGACCACATTTTAACGAAATCCAAATTCAGCAAATTTTCTGCAATCTGGGCTGAGTAAACACAGTCAACAGGGCTTACAAANCGCTCAATCGGCTTCTATTCAGCAACTACAAATCATTTCAGCTCTTCTTCTTTAGTTTCGATCGCAGTGCTCCTTTTTGCCACGAGAATTCCTTAGGTTATCGTTAACGAAGTATTCTGCCTGACACACCCTCATCTTCCACCATGAGTGACTGATACTTGCCTTGCTTAGTCAAGCGACCTTTCAACCAGATCAACATGCTACTATTGTGTTCCCACAAGATGTGGCTTGGTTTTGGCTCGGATGCTGTACAGCTCTTCAATCTTCTCATCAGTTCAGTATTCCCGGATAAATCTTACTAATGTTCGGTCCGAGGACTTACGGAATACGAAAAGATAGAAAAACTGTTTTCTTGTCAGAAACTTTTGAGAAAGTGCTTGCGCACAAGCACATGTGTCGTCATTGTGTTTTGCCCAATCCCTGAACTTGGTCTTTGAGCTATCGTCAAGGGCATCAGGCTCATGTGCACGAAAAATTCATCGCTGATTGGTTAATTGTCGACAATCACCAATCATAAAAAGCTTACACACGCTTCTATAGCTCGCAGTGTGAACCCCCTCCCCCCTCACTCCCTGATTTAAATATGTCTCCAATGTCTTCATCTATTAGCTTCTTTTCGTATTTAATGAATAACTAAATGATCAAAAAAGTAGTATACCATTTGTTGTCATCATATTGTTGTTGCCACTCGGTGAAGGACTATATATTGGGGGCACAGTCGAGTGAAACGGCGCTTGTGAAGCTGCAGCAGCTGTTGTTGCGGCAGCATATTGTACGGCCTGCTCAAAAAGAGCAGCAGCTTCAAACTGGCCCGACCCGTACGCTGGTGGTGCACAGGGTAGACTCGGATTTCCCGCAAACAATCTCGATCCATCCATGACCATACACTGCTTGGGAACGCTTGTCAACCTGGAAAGGAAACTATAAACAACAACTTGTGCCCCTACATTCGCCATAATTTACCCCTCAAATCAGCAGTATTTAGATTGCAATTCGTATCTGAAGCGAACTCTGCGCACTGAATTTGTAAAATTGTTTTCAAAAAGTTAATCCTCCTACTTCGCATTATAAGTTCCCAAAATTTTCTATGTACCCCTCTCCTTCAAACTATATCCATTTATGATTATGGCAACCATCCAGGATCTGAACATACTAAATATTTTTAAAGAGTTCCCATACGTCACTTTACATCATTTAAATAGGAAGAGGCTATTAAAAATGATCAAAAAATACCCTTGATGTGTAAAGCCGTTATACATAAAATTCAGGCAATATACATGATCTACGATATCTGCCTATCTATCTATAGGAAATTTTTATGCACTTCAAATTGGTAGAAGAAACTTCTAATGACTTGGGTCAACTGGTCCCCTTCCCACACTTCTATTATATAAAGATGAAGCCAACGGGTGAATTCTGCGAACCAACAAAATCACAGGAAAAATTCCCTATCTACCCGCCTTTAAACTCATACTTTGTAAACTAGTAGACTTAGTTGTGAGCTTGCCACTTACGGTTGGACGAAGTTCCTCCAATATATCATACACCATGCATCACTTTTCCATGAAATTCATCTCCACCCTATGAACGAACACCCTAATTAACCTCACCTGGCCCACCCTAATTTTACAACCAACCCAATAAAAGAATGAATAAAGCTGGCTACTGCTTACAACTTTTTTTCCAATAATAATTAACTTAGTGATTACTTGATCGCTCTTAAATCAACCGCTCGTGTGGCTTACACATTATTATCTTTACAGGGTGTAAGAGCATCGAGAAAAGTGACTGTTGCTTCTCACGCTAAAAATCATTTGGCAAAGAACTGGTCCCGGAAAATGTACACAGCTCACTCGATTTTTA
The DNA here is from genome assembly GCA_900617895.1 of Haemonchus placei. Taxonomy (NCBI): domain Eukaryota; kingdom Metazoa; phylum Nematoda; class Chromadorea; order Rhabditida; family Trichostrongylidae; genus Haemonchus; species Haemonchus placei. The sequence continues at coordinate 13,356 of UZAF01019452.1, read as the reverse complement.
TTTTTATATACAAATGTAACCATCTATCCTTTTTCATGAACGCTAAAATATGGGCATGAGTGAAGAGAGGGACGTGAAATTACTGGCGATTGAAAGATGGGGGATTTATTATAAGATCATACTGAAGGAATAGAGCATTTCAAAGAAAAAACATCAATTTCCTTGTCAAAAGCGTTTCCAGCAATGTGTCATAGCGGAAGCTACACTGACTAAAAGAAAAAGAAAAACACATACCCAGCAATGACGTTCTGGTTTGTGATGGTGTCGAAATCAGTCAAGGTGGACATTGTTTGCTCTAAATTACAACCATTTAAAAGATAATAATAACTACATAAAATGTACGATTCTCAAATTATCAATCACAGACACAATTATCACAATTAATTTTCTTTTTTTGTAATCATTGGTTGGTAATTAAATGCAGGAATGAATGACAGATTGAGCTCATTTTATTTACAATAAATGCTCCTTTTGTACTTTAAGCACCTTTTAAACACACCCCCATTAATAGTAACCAGTTAGAGGGCTACTGTCATGGAATACCATGCAGATATGGTAATGGCGAAAAAAAAACGAATAAACGAAACAGAAAAAAAACGACAACTTACGGAAGTCCGAGTCTGACCCTGTTCGAAGTAAACGGAGCGGTAATCCGCGTCTGAAATAAAACCCGAAAAAAATCTTAACACTTTACAAATCTTTGCTACCATTTGATATGAACATTTCGAAATTCACACGAAATCATTTGGTGTGCTTGAATGGGGTGGTGCAATGAGAATACGAAAAAACAGAGTACATATGACAGAACTTGTCAAAATGTCAAACATGAAGAGCAACATAATGAAACATGAATAGCGTTTCCTCCAGCTGAATGAGGGAAATCGTGCATGCCGTTGCGTCACTGCGATGATGACCTGGACCAGGGGACCGTGACGCGACCGCGACGCAGAGGGTATCGCGAACGACGCGGCAGTGGCGGCGGCGGCGGCTGTGGCGGCAGTGGCGATGGCGGCGACTGCGGCTGCTGCTGCTGCTGCTGCGGCTTAGCCGCGACGCCGGCGGTCGACTGGCGGAAGTGCGACAGCCAGGCTGATGCCGGCCAGCCGGCCGTCGGCGATGGAGTCGTCAGCGTGTGTGTGTGTGCGTCTGTCTCATCCACACAGCAACCAACTTCGTTCGCCTCGTCGTTTCGGCATGCGACAGTCTTGCTCAGCGCTCATGAAAACATCATGTTCACTGCAAAATAGGAGGCTATAACGATGTCGATTCCTCCCTCATACAGCATTGTTTTGCTGGATGACGTCACCAAAATATCAGCTGTTTAGCCACAACACAGCTGACATGGCCATACGAGCTCCTGAGGGATCAGTGATCCTTACAAGGACGGATTTGTTGAAAAACTTTTTTATTCGGAGCCAAATCCAGCAAGTGGAGGTGACTTATGATTAATTTCCTGGAAACAAGTGAACGTTGATCCTCAGGAAGGGTGATTTGTAAAGATGGAAGGGGACCCGACCAATTATTTTAAAGGAGACCACCCAGGGAGCCTTCTTGATTCCGCCTCGTACGTACCAAAAAGTGATGTTATTTGTTCGAGTGGCAGTTTTGGATTTCTGCCAGGGATTCGCTATTCGGAAAATTGACTTTGCAATATGCCATGTGTTCACTTTTAACAATACAGGAAAGCTTAACAGTTGTTGTTCACAATGCCGAACAAAGATCAAGTGGTGTATTGGACCACCCAGCACGCTGAGAGCGCGATCACGTCACGTAGACGGGAGTTAATCGATAATCGGCGCATTTGTTCAATTTCCAATCACCGCCCCTGCAAACTGCCGGTTTAGCGTGATAACTAAACAGTATAGTGAATACTTCCGATCAGTTCCTCCCGAATTGGGGACTTTTTGAGGTCGTAGTAGGGCAACAACAGACGTCACAAAGGCCTACTGGGGACCGACAAAAAAAGGCGTTTACCAGGTTTCTCTGCTAAGCTTTGCTAGTAAAGGGTTTGAGGAGCTAACAGTAAAGGTTAATTGAAAAGGTAACGTTGTCGCAGATGTCGAGATAAGAAGCCTTATCGTGAAGACAACTTGATCTGGTGGTCGTCGATGCGTACCTCGTCAGTGCCGGCTGATCCCCCAGTCACACCCGAGTAACGACTCTCGCGTGTTTAGTGGCGACTCCATTTGTTTTGTCCCAATATCAGGGAATCAGGACCGTTTCGAGGAATTTCAGGCCTTTCGTTATGATATAGCACCTGAATACGGCTAACTGAAGCTGAGGGCCAACTGAAAAAAAATTCAATCGAAATTTCAGAGTAGTTTGATATTATTGCTAAGTACGGCTTCAGTTGATATGAACTTCACAGAGGCAGATAGCTTTTTAGTTCACCTCTATGCTTTTTAGTTCATCCTTACCGTTTTGGCCCCTAGGCAGCTCAAGCTCCCAATAGAAGCGCCATCGACTAGCATGCACCCACCCTCCGCCACCACCTGAATCGGGGGCGCCAACTCTTTCTGAAGGAGGGGTCAGTCCCGATCAAGCTGAATGGGCTTCTTCCCTATTCCGCTAGTGGCTTCGTCCTAGCTTCGGTGGAAAGAGCCGAGCT
>UZAF01019451.1:0-23899 GCA_900617895.1 Haemonchus placei | reverse complement strand
TCCAGCTGTACAAACCACACAGTTTGAGGTTGTACATAGGCGATCGTATAGCCTGTTACGAATCAGGCGCTTCTTTAGATTGAAGGGTGGTACGTTCACAATGGCTACTAAATTTTCCAAACCAGATCTCTTTATACACTTTCTAATGGAGGCGCTGACCTCATCAGAAATAAATGGTAGTACCTTGGGGAGCCACCGAGTTCAGAAGCATAACGGAGGCGATTTTGAGGTCATCGTGGAGGTCGTAGCACAGGAGTCGCAGGTGTGCGCGCGTAAAACCCTCGAGGCATTTTGGATACAGGTCACCGATCCCAAAATGAATCGTAGGGAAGAATGTCTTGCAATCACGCGGGAGCTACGGCCTTATATGAGATTGGCCTTCCCTTACAGACTTTAATGAAGACGTACCCCAGCTGACACTGGTCGGTTGGTACCACTTCTTGTTGGGTGGTTTCGAAGAATCCACAAAGTTACGGTGAGTGGTTCTCCTTTCAACCACCTGCGTGCCCTGGGGGTCTCGAACTTAGTGGGTTGGTGGAGACGTTTGATCGGATAATCACAAATTGTTATGATCCTTTCAGGCTCTGAAGAAGGCGATTCCGCCGAAATGTCAGCCTAGTAAAGAATACTTACAAACCTCGTGAAGAGTTCAAGTCAGCAATAAACTCAGTAATACAATTATGCCGAGGTTCTAGAGGAGCTGTTCTTCGCAATGCCTTTGATCCAAAGTACGGGTGATGACTATAATTAAGTTAAAAATTGCCAACTTTACGTTCGAATACATGTGAAAAAATGTGTCCTTACATCGATTCAGATAGAGAGAAATTTTATGTCTATGGATAAATTGTTTAGTTTGTGTTTAGTGTTTGGAGAACAATATTGCGAGATATCGCAAGGTGTTTGTAGGTGATTGATTCCGCAAGATGTCTTCAGATGATTGATGAGATACCTCTTGTAAAGGGTGCTTTGGACAATTTGAAAAACCATGCATCAAAACAGCACCTGGATGGCACGGTTTGGGCATCATTTTGGAAATTTGGTGTTCTGCCTCTTTTCCAGTGTAAAACAATATTTTTCCGAAACATCATCTTTAATTCTTACATTCTTCTCAAACGGCAAGCATCGCATCTATCACAACCATCTAACTTATAATGATTAGTGACTACTGACCCGAGAAGGAAAGTTTAGTTCTGAGTTGGGTCATTTCGCTTCTCTACTCACTCGTCAGTGGAGTGACCTCGCTTAATTGATTAATGCTGACCTCTCCAGATTCAGATAGCTTATACAATTCTATGAATTGGAAACCTTACTTATATTATTAGTGCAGTGCATTTCTTCAACTAACAAGACAAAAAATAATCAGACTTGTTTCGACCTGATGTTTTAGTAACTATTCTTTTAACACCGCAGTACGCGATGCGAAAGTCTCAGAAGGATGGCGATCCAAGGACAAAACTTCTGTCTCGGACGGGACTCGAACACGTACTTGTCCTTTCCGGGCACCGTGCCCTATCCCTTACACTACCGAGACCCCACCTGCCCTCACCTTCTTCCCAGAAAGCACAAGTAAGGGTTCGAGTCCCGTCCGAAACTGAAGTTTTGTCCTTAAACAGCCATCCTTGTGGATCAGACTTATGTCATCATGATACATGCTCCAAAACTAATGCAGTCGGAGAATGCCTTCCAGTAGAATGCATAACGGTACGCATGTGATAATATGCTTGCGCGTAATGACAAACACAATGCAGAATCGTTTCATCCTTCGTTTCATCTCTTCATTCTTGAAAACGCCTAATGGTGTTCAACGTAAAAACAAAAAGCGACACAAGATGTCGAATTATTCGTGAAAGGTGTGTTCTGCGAACTACTAGTCCCCTTCAGACGAGATTGAAACTTGACTCTTACATGAATCTGTTTTCGCTCTTGTTTTTAGACCTTACAGCGTCTAAGTTCTTTTCACGTCCATCATTCTGAATTGTAACGAAGTTTCTAAAACATAAAAACTCTACCATTCCTCATGGTTTTTATCAGACCGGTTTCATGTTTTTTTTTATCAGGCTCATTCCATTTTATATTTTAATTCATGTACGTAAAGTACATGCTCTAATAAATAAATAAATAAATAAAACGCAACTCAGCTGAGTCCTACACAGAATTAAGAATGGACCTATCAAGAAAGGTACTTCAAAGGCGAGTGAGTGTAGGTGCAAACTGACCCTGTTGACTTCACTTATTCCTGAATTTCCCATCCACATTTGATTACGTTATCCGTGTGCAACTTTAAATATTGCCAGGTTGGCAGACCGCTGTCGCGAGCTAGTTGATGAGCTGGCGCGCATACTAATAGATTTCTGTGCCGTGCCGAAAAATACCGACCACGGCGCCAGGTCATTGTTTGCCTCGGCAACCTGCCGATATACATAGTTTGCAGTCCTTCCTTAGCACCAACCGTATCTCATTTTCTCTGCCTATGATCCACATACTGGTTGCTCTGACCGAATAGAGGAAGGATTTGTTAACCGTACTCGACGAGAAGACAACTGAATTATCCTCACTTTATATAAAGCGCTCGCGTCTGTCTGTCCGTCCATCTGTCCGTCTGTCTGTCTGTCTGTTTGTACGGAAATTCATAACTCCTGTCCCCGTGGACCTAGGACGTTCAAATTTGGTAGGAGCACAGGCGGCAGGATGGGAGCACATGTGATGGGTGGCAGGACATCAAACTTGGCAGGAGTATAGGCGTCAGGATGGGAACACTTACGGTGGGTAGTAGGACCGGACTCCGCCCACAGGGGGCGGGGTTTGTGCGAACAAAATGTTTCAGCGGAAAATCATAACTCCTGTCCCCGTGGACCTAGGACGTTCAAATTTCGTAGGAGCACAGGCGGCAGGATGAAAACACATATGGTGGGTGGCAGNGGGGGGGGGGGGGGGCGGGGTTTTTGCGAAGTAAATGTCTGAGCGAAAATCCATAACTCCCGATCCCACAGGACTTGGAGAGCAAAATCAACAGGAGTAGAGGGGGCAGAATGGGAAATATTGACGATAGAGGAGGCCATAGAGAACAAGTTCCAATCACCAGTTGAATCCCAGCGCCTTTGCTGTTTACAATTTAGCTTTGATTCCTTGATATGTTTCATTCGACAAGACCGGTAAGTGCACTGATAGGGACCGATTATGTAAATTGGTACTTTCCTTGCTTACGACCGCTACCCAGCGAAGTTTGCGATTCGGTGAAGGATCACGGCTTCTCTCTGCTTTGCTATCATTCATGGCAAAACTTATCCGACCGCTAACAATCTCGGATTCTTATTTAATGATGTATAAAGCAAAGGAGCTGCATTCATAAAGACATTTGATAACGGTGTTATTATGACTGGCAACATTTGTGAGTACCATTCAAGGCATTGAGTGCCTACCACTTAAATCTTCAATGGGTCATTATTTTCACCATCAACAGCGACAGATCGAGACAGACAGATTCTAATCAAAGGCATAGGCATCGGCACATTTTGAATATCATTTGCATGCCCTATTGTTACTCTATCGAGCTTCATGTTCCGAAAAGCATCATTCAGTATTTTCAGCAAGGGAGTGTGCTGTTTCCCGTTTATCACAACTTTATCATAAGAAGGAGGGAGTCCGGCGTAGGCCGGGCGTTCGACTGTCTCTATATATAGAGCGGTAATTTTGTGTGTCTGTTTGTATGCCCGTTTGTGCGTCCTTCCTCACGTAGGCACAACGAAGAGTGCGAATGTCAAGTGAGCGTGGCGAGGAAACAGTTATTAAATGGGAAGTGAACCGATACTGTTCATATTGGCCCACTAGCAAGTCGTAGGTAAGCGGTAGCGGGCATGTGGTGCGCGCATTAGCGTGCGTAGCCCAACTGGTTACAATATAAAGTTATTGTTGTTCCAATAGACCTAAATGGGCGAATTTCCTCTAAGAAAGGTCGTAACAGTTGTCGTGGTGGGTTTGGATATATATCACGTAACGTCGGTAGTAAGCGAATCTTTAAATGCGCTGACTCGCATGACTTCGCTATCATGCCACGAATTTACGGAAACGTTATCTCATCTCCTTTTACAGCGTCATAGCCAGTGGCGGCTGCGATTGCTCGATCATAGCCCCAGTCTGTCACCATTGTTGAGGAAATTCGGCAACGTGTTGATGAAGCAATAGCTCTAGTTGCTCGCTGTGAGTTAGGTAAGACAACGAAAGCCTGAACTGCGAAAGTTTGTCAGGCAAACGTGGCTATGGACGAATAGCGAGAAGGAGAAGGTCTAGTAAATGAATCTTTTCGATAAGATGACTGATAGCCGTAGAAGAGGCAGGGATAGCCGAGCGGATAAGAGTGTAGGCTCACGTCTGCACTTAGAGGGAAGGATACTTGGTCGCAGTGGCCATTTAAGTTGAGATGTATATCCTCGTAGGTGATTTCGAACGCTGATTTCAAATCTCTATTCCAAATCTGCGAAACGATTTTGGGAACAAAGTTACGGGACCGATGCCTCCCCTGTGTTATAGCACTGCACCGAACGGATCACCGAGTCGAGCAAACACAGTACTGTGCAGTGGTGGCTTCGCGTGTAGGGTGGTAGGCTGGTAGGCATCTCATCAAGGTTCGATTCCCTGATGCAATCGTTTGTTTTGCTTTTCCATAAAATGCGTCCTAAACGCTTGTAAAACGTTTTTGGGCTCAATGTTGGGCATCTAAAGGGCTCCTTCACAATTCAGGACTCCGGGGAATGGTGATCCAATAAAAGTTTTTTACCATTGTCGACCGAATATGTACGCCTCTCTACCCCTGACAGTCAAGATGGTGTTACGAAATCTTCTGCAGCTCCCTGAGCTTACGGTAGATGGCGGTCCAATGACTCATCTGACCGCCTCCCTCTTTCGGAGGGATACGGTCCACACATTCTAGGTATATTGTCCGCGCTTTGAAGCAGTGATACAAATTAACTGGCATTGTTGAAGAAATACTGTAGAACGTTAGTTCATCGCTTTGTGTGCACATATGATCATCCGCTCATTCTTGAAAGAAACGTCCTCTCAAGGAGCCCTTTCAGAGGTAAACGTGGTGATGCGATGGGACATGATACAACGGATGTCCTCAAAACCCTAACCCACTCACGAATTGTTTTGAATTTTCCCCCTATAGGCCTTCATTGTTGTTTGAAGCGGTATCCAGTGGAAATGGCTGTGTGCAATGGGACTCTCATATTAGTTTTATGATAACCTATCCTTCCAACTTATCCACTAATCTCAATGAGTCATCTCACATCGACCCCTTGTTTTGCACCTGATAGTTGCGGCCACAAAGACATCGAAGTTGTCAATAATAGACTGATACAAAGCTCATTCCCTCATAATTTTCGTAGACGGCACTCTGTCGTCATGATACAAAACGTGTTACCCGTGTTCGAGGAGGTGAGGTTTTTTTTGACGCTTAAACTACAGAAGGCTATGGACTGTTCTACCAGCACTATAAAGTTGGAGCTCATGGGCCCGATCACAAACTTGAAGGCGACGTTCCACTTCGGAACCTTCATGTCCCCACAATTGTCGGAGGTTTCATTCGCGACATTACGCGTCCATCGTCGCTGTCCTCAACAGGCGAACGCAGAGGATCACTGTGATCTCCTCTCATAGACTCGACTTCCACGCAAAGGATAACGGGCTTGTTTCCATAGCTTCGATAATACAATTCGAGTACGGTGCTCACAATTAGAGAGAGTTATGCTGCGAGAACGAAAATCCTTTATAAAGTATGATGACACCACATTCGTTCAGAAGATTCGCTGGTAACGTGTTGAAGAGCGTTTGATCTTACGAACTATTTGGAACTTTCTTGTTGATGCCTCTTGAGCCCATTTTAGCGAATATCCAGAATATGTCTTTTGTTCGAATAGAGGTCCATCTCATTCGGCCGGTGAAGGGCAAAAAAAACTTTCCTTGTAATACCTTTCCAGTATTCCTAAATTGTGAGGAAGCCCTGTAGATGACCAACATTGAGCCCAAAAACGTTTTGCAAGCGTTTAGAGCGCATTCTATGGAAAAGCAAAACGAACATATGCAACAATTAACCGGACCTTGATGTCATGCCCACCCACACTGGCTGCTAGGCCACAGAACTGTGTTTGCTCGACTCTGTGATCCGTTCGGTACAGTGCTATAACACAGGGAAGGCATCGGTCCCGTAACTTTGTTGCCGCAATCGTTTCGCAGGTTTGGAACACTTCATTTGAAATCAGCGTTCGAAATCGCCTACATGGTCATACATTTCATCTTTAATGGCCACTGCGACCAAGTATCCTTCCCTTGTTAAAAAAAGTGCGATTTCGATACCTACCGAGGTAACTCCATGCCTTGCAAAAATAGCAAAAATGGTATCGGTACCAGCGTCAGGCCCGGTTGACAGGCCGGCTGACGGAGAAACCAGTCACAACAAATATGTCTAAAGTCTCGAAGAGTGTCAGTGATAAAGCTAGGACGTCACCCGGAACTGGCGCACAGGACCCCCGCCCGAGTTCTGTGGACAGTATGTGAGGGCTACCGAGGAGTGAGCGACCTCGGTCAAAGAAGTCAGTTCGAATAGGGACTTTTAATGTGGGATTGCTTTCTGGGGAGTCCCGGGAGATCGCTGATCTTATGAAGCGCAGGGACATCCAAGTCATATGCCTTCAGGAGACCAGCGGGAAGGGAGCGAAGGTCAGAGAAATCGGAGAGGGTGTCAAACGCTTCCACATCGGAGAAGACACCAAACGGAATGGAGTGGCCATAGCAGTGGCGGAGCCCTCGAAAGACTCTGTCTCCACCATCAACAGGATCAGCAGTCGAATCATATCTGTGAGGATAGACACGAAGGAGGGGTACTATGCAACATTATCTGTGTACGCGAATCAAGCCGACTGGCCCGTCTACCAAAAGGATGAGTTCTACCTATGCCTTGACGAGGCCATCCGATCAGTTCCGGAGGGGCACTATCTCACCATAGCAGGTGATCTGAATGGGCACATTGGCAATGAAAGGAGGGAGGCACATGGAGGTAGAGGAGTAGGTGTCAGAAACGAAGAGAGAGAGAGGGTTCTTGCCTTAGCCATAGCCCACGACATGGCAGTCTGCAGCGCATTCTTCGCGGAAAGGAAGTCCCAGAAGGTAAGCTACAGCAGTGAAGGGAAAGAAACGGAAATAGATCATGTGCTAGTAAAACGATCGTCCCCCAAAACTGTAAAGGACATCCTGGCTCCACAGCACAAGTCTCTCCTAGCAGACATAGCCATCGATCTTCCTAAGTAATCAAGGACTAGAACGGAATTTAGGATCCGACGGTGAAAGCTGAACCGAGTCGAAAGAGAAGACCTCAAAGAGAAGGTACTAAAGCTAGACTTTCAAATCCCGAAGAGCCGATCCAGCAGATCTGGAGCAACGCTGTGAAGGTCATCCTGCGATGCGCAAAGGAAACGCTGGCGGGAACCCGAGATGGTTTCCGAGAGGACAAGGAAGAATAGTTCTGGAATGATGAAGTCCAACGAGTTGTGGTTCATAAGAAATGGGCTTGCAAGCGCTGGTAAAGGAGACAAGCTCCGGAGGATCTGGCTGCCTACAGAACTTCCAAGAGGCTCGCCAAGGCTGCTGTCACGATGGCGAAGAACACGGAAATGGACGCCTTATATGACAAACTCGGCAGTCGAGAAGGAGAGGAGTTCGTCTTCCGCCTACCGAAGGCGCGTCATCGCGCCGTTCAGGACATCGGGGTAGTGAATTCCAACAGGAACAGCGAGGGTGCGATCTTGAGGAAGCCTAGCGAGGTCAAGCGCAGGTGCAAGCAATACTTCGACGAGCTCCTGAACGGAGAATTCGCCCGTAAAAACAGCTCCCAATTAGATGCAACGGCTGGACCCATCAACCTCTAGACAGACAATGAGGTGCGCAGAGAAATGGGGAAGATAAAGGTTGAGAAGGCACCTGGTCCGGATGGAGTACCGATCGAGGCGTGGAAGGCGCTCGGAAGGCGCTCGGAGAGCACGGAATAAAATAGCTCACCCGACTCCTGAACACTGTGACCCTTAAAGGAAGAATCCCAGATGCGCGGAGGAGGAGTGCTATCGTTCCCATCTTCAAGCAGAAGGGGGACGCGATGAAGTGTTCCAACTACCGGGGGATCAGGTTGACTGCTCACACGATGAAACTGTACGAGCGGCTCGTCGACTCAAGATTGAGAGAATTGGTCCCAATCTCACAGGAGCAGTTTGGCTTCATGCCTCAAAGGTCTACAACGGATGCCATATTTATAGCTAGGCAAGTATGGATAAGTATCAAGAAAAGTGGAGACCCCTCTAGCCTTCTCGACCTGGAGAAGGCTTTCAACCTTCTCCCGCGACAAGTCCTCTGGAGAGCGCTCTGAAAACGAAAGGTTCCAGAACATCTGATCTCTCCGGTGCTCCACTACAACAATACGCACCCCACACGGTCACCGTTGGGGTACACCAGGGATCAACTCTGAGCCCGTTCCTCCTCCTGCTCACGATGGACGTCATCATAGAAGGACTCATGGATGGACCCCTGAAGACCATCCTCAACGCTGATGACATCGCTCTGATAGTGGAGAGCAAGGAAGAACTCCAGGACAAAGTCCAGATTTGGCAGAGGGTACTGGCGGAAAATGGACTCCTTCTGAACGTGAAGAAGATTAAGTTCCTCAGCTCCGAGGAGGGCACGGAGTCAATTGTCGACGGTCGCGGGGAAGCCATCGAAAAGGTCCAGGACCTCCGCTACCTGGGGAGTGATCTAGCCGCTGATGGTAGCGTGGACCAGGCGGTAAAGTCCCGAATAAGTGCGGCATGGACAAAGTGGAGGGTGTCCACCGGTATCCTTTGCGATCGTCGGTGCTCCAGGACCCCAGAGNAAAGGTGTATCGGACAGTGGTAGGGTCCACGATGCTCTAGGGCAGCGAGTGTTGGCCCGTAAGTAAAGTCCATGGAGGACAGCTCTACTCCGCTGAAATGAGAATGCTCAGATGGGCCTGCGGTTGTATCGAGTCAGAAATGAAGACTTCAGGACGGCTATGCAAACAGCCCCTATTCGACTGAAGATGAGAGAGCAGCGTCTGCGATGGTTCGGGCATGTACTGAAAAGACCACAGAGCCATCCAGTGAGGGAAGCAATGGAATTTGAGGCTCAAGGTAAGCGACCAGGAAGAGCCACAGAAAAGAGATGGAGGGACGTGACCATGAAGGACCTTTCCGAAGCCAAGGTGACGGCAGAGGATGCCGTAGATAGAATGAAATGGAGATGGCCGACAGGAACAGCGGACCCTGCGACGGTGCGGGATTAACGCTAGGGAGAAGAAGAAAAAAAGGACTGATAGCTGTAGCACTGTTGGGATGCAGAGAAGTCTGTCGCTGATGCAAAAGATGCTCATTATGTTGATGTCAGCGAGAGTCTCGAAATGTGTGATGGGGATTGATACATTCAGTGTCTTGCTAAAGCTCGCCATCGCTAGATCGAGGATATTGAGAATGGCTTGAACAATAAAAATTGCTATCTTCCAAGAGACCGCGAGAAGCAGCAAAACGTTTGTCCATTCTATCTATCTATCTTCTATCTTGTGACTTGCCGGTTAGCATTGCCGTATAGAAGAGAACAGTGAGAAAACGGAAATAGCCTCAAAGGAAATGACATTCAGCTAGGCAAGGGCTGTGACGAATTGGCAGCTGATGTGTGGAAGTCACGGTGCTAGAATTCCGCAGCATGGTCAAAAATGTCATTAGATTATAAAAGGTGCCTGAGAGCTGACGGCAGAGTATTGTCACCCCGATGTGGACACTTGCGGCTGCAGAAGCTGTTGCCCAACTCGCCTACTTCCGCACAGTATTAAGATCTTCTGTAGACGACCGCACTTGGGAACTCGTAAGGTTTCTCATCAATCAATGCTTTGTCGCCGATTGCAGCACCACCGATGCCATACAGCTCACCTCTCCCAGGAAGACATATCAAGGAGCAGATATCAATGCGATTCTCTTCTGTCGACCTAAGAAAGGTCGCGTTGCGCGTGAGGTGGTACCATATTCTTTAGAACAGCACGGGGCTATGAAAAACTAACAGAGGGTGCGCATTACAACATCAAATACAAAGTGTGGAGTAGAAGCAGCAGCAGGCAGCTCTTCAGAGTTTCCCATTCCTTCAAAGTACACCACTTGAATGAGCTAGGCACTTTCAAAGCTGACAACGCCGAGGTTCCGCTCAAATCTGTCTTCATAACCCGTAATCAAGTCTAGTCAATAGCGTCTGGCCAAAGTCTGGTAGTTATTCACATGTGAGTGCAGCCTGGTCTAGATAATGCTCGATGATTGGTGTCTCGTGCGACAAGAAATTATAAGATTGCCTTGCATAAAGGTCTGATCAAATGTTGGACGACCACTCGCAACTTACGATGCAGAGTGCTGACCTTTGACCTAAAAAATTTGAGCCCGCCTTGGAGTGTAGGAAAAGAAATTGCTACTTCAGACGAGTGGGAGCACGCACTCAGACCACATTTACAAGCGAAGCACAACCATATTCTACGCAAGAATAACGAGAGTATGTGTCAATTAGTCCAGCTTGGATGTACCTGAAAAGCAATCAAAGGAAAGTTTGAAGCGGCGTCACTTTGCATGAGGACATAAAACTATTGAGTCTCCATTCCAACAAGCATACAATCGGGGGAAGCAGCAGTACTCCAGAAAAGCGGACCTCGCTTCACTGCGGTGTGAAGGCTGAGGAGGAAGAAGAAGATGATAAAGGTAAGAAGAGATACTTCCAGGCTAATCAGTGGATTTGCTCCCACAGACTATCTTTTAAACTGAATTCACTTGATTTCTTCTGATTTCGGAGCTATTTACACGAGAGGTGATCCTTACCTTACTCATTGTCTGTGGATAGTGACACTCAAACACCATGGTCAACGACTGGTTGGCCATACTTTTCATCATTATCATCATCATGGAAAGGATACTTGGTCGAAGTGGCCATTCATGCGATGTGTAAAGCCGGCTATGCGATGTGTAAAGCCGTAGGTGGTTTCGAACACTGACCTCAAATCTGTGCTTCGAATCTGCTAAACGCTTCCGGGAAAAAGTTACGAGGCCAATTCCTCCCTGTGTTATGCTACTGCACTGACAGATCACCGAACCGAGCAAGGCCGCAGAAGTGCAGCACTGGCGCAGCTTGTGGGATAGTGACATAGGCATGACATCGAGGTTGACACCTTTTTATTATACTGATCAGGTAGAAAAGCTCCTCTTCTCCGAACACTAGAGATAGTGTTTATGAATTTTTGGCAGCCTTCTGCATTCACAGCACTGGAAACCCTGAACCCACCTTCCCGGTAGCATGACTCATCTGACCGAAGCTCTTTTTGGAAAGGATGTCGTCCTCAAATCGAGCTGTTCGCACTTCAAAGTTTTTGCACAATTAAAACTGACAATTGACAATTTTTGATTGATTTATGTGCGCATATGACGATCCACTGAATGTCAGGAGTTGTTTTGTTTTGTAAACTGCCTCTATGAGGAAATCATCGTTGATTTTAAGTGTCATCCATTGGAAATTGCTGTCTTTTGATGAGATCCCCATACTAATTTTATGATGACTTATTCTTTCAACTTATCCGCTAAGGCAAACAGATCGGCCCGCTTGTCTTGCACCTGATAGTTAGAACCAGAATAGATATCACACTTTGTCAAAAATAAACTACTTCGGAAGATCATGGTCTATCTCCCCCACCCATAATTTCCCAAGGTGGCAGTCGGACGGGATGGAACAAAACTTGTTTTTCGTGCACGGGAAGTACGGCTTCTTGTGGTACTCGAGCTACAGAAGCGTATGGGTTCTTCTACCAGCACCATAAAACTGAAGCTGTGAAGACTGAAGAAGAAAAAACTGAAGCCTTAGCCACTCTTTGAAAGCTATGTTCACTTTGGATTTTCTACATCCCCGCAACGTGCAGGGTTTCTCTCACGATGGGCCGACGCTGTACCATCAAGCGGTCCAAGAGAATCATTGTGATCGCCCTCCACGCACTCGCCTTCCTCACAGTTGATAACGAGCTTGTTCACTCGTCATCGAAAAGCATGTTTGTGGCTCTTAATTACCTTTCGGCCCTTTCTAGATGGCCTCACGTTATCCTTTAGCGAGTGCGATGGCTCCACCTTCGGGAAGGATATTTACCGTAACATAATGGAGAATGTTTTGACCGTTGAATCATGTAACACTTTCCTCTTTGAAGACTTTGAATTCTGTTTTGAGCAAGAACTTCAAATTCCTCTTCCGCTCAAATGAAGCTCCTCCACCCTTATTCGGTCGGTGAGCGGCGAAAAAAACCTTTTTGTATCACCTCTATAGTGTTCCTCAAAGAGGAGTTAGCTCCATTCATGTTCAGAACCGAGCACAAGAACGTACTGAAAGCCTTAGGACGCATTTCATGGGAAAGCAAAGCGAGCACATGCACCAAGGAATCGGATCCTGATGTAGTATCTATCAGTCCACAACCCTATCAGCTGCACCATTGGTACACCTCTACGGCTTTGCTCGTTCGGTGGTTTTTTCAGTATCCTCATTATATATGAAGTGCTCGCGCCTGTCCATGTGTTTGCACGGGAAGCCGTTATTACCTGATAAAGTACCTGCAGAATTTTTAAGCTCACAGATGAGCGGTCATGGACATACAATTCATGCATAGCCCAACTGGTGGTGTTATAAAACAGGTAGGCATTAGTCCCGCAACTTTGTTCCCAGAACCGTTTAGCAGATTTTGAACACAGATTCGAGATCAGAGTTTAGAACCACCTACGGCGTTATACGCCTGATTTCGAATGGTCGCTGCTACCAAGTATCCTTCCCTTGTTAGAAGCGGGATCCAGTCAACTGCTCCCGACTCCTTCAAGAAAAACGTTGCTCTGGTCATGCTAAAGACCGTTTTCAGGAGACGACGAGGTCGATGCCAATCTTGCGCACACTGTTTTTGGCCGACTGTAGGTTATGGCCGTGACATAGAGGACGGGCTTCGCGTATTTTATCAGTTACAAGGGCTACTCTGAAACGTTCTTTATTGCATGGTTACGAACACGGCTCATATGCGTAGCTCTAGTCGTCCATCGTAGCGTTCCGGTTTCCACAACCCCTACGCGTGGTCTATATTCTCTGGTGCAGAAACGACAATCACCCAGCGTCATTCAAACAAAGCATTTACAAATGACTCGACTTTGGAAGCCAGACTACTGTTAGACGCGATCGCCGATCTAAGGAACAGGAAGGTGGATATACGAGGAAGCTCAGTGCCGTCAATCTTGATACTGCCATGTCCTTCTGACTCTGTGGTTATATTCTCACCCTTTATGAAGTTCACCCGAAGTACGAACTCTACCAGATGATCGGACCAAGCTTGTACCTGCTGCTCAAGTCCCACTTTTTCTCCTCCAGACCAGCGTTATGTCCTCGACATGAAGAAGCGTCCACGACACTGGGATCAGAAGATCTTGTGTGCTGGCATCCAGGACGAAAAAGAATAGTAATGGGGAAAGCGCAGAGTCTGGTTGCACCGCGACGGAAATGGGAAGTAGCATAGAAATACCTGCTGCTGTTTGCACGAGACTCTTCGCGTTCAAGTCGAGTATGCACATCTACTTATCTAGATCATCAGGAATACCATGTTGCTGCAGCCTATAAAATACGACCTCACGCGGTACGCGATCGGAGGCCGCTTCTGAGAACGAAAAGCTAGTTTCTCCCAATATCTTTCCAGAAAAGGCTAGCTGTAATGTATCAGTGGTGCTGCAACCGCGAAATGGCCACACTGACTGGTAGAGTGCTTCACGTGTTCATACTGTACATACTACTCCCCAGGACTGTCCTCCGTACACAATGAAGTTACAATACTCCGTTGTCAATTTCCAAGCACCTTTTTCGTGTCGACCTGATTGAAAGACTCTGTCAACTATGCTGTCGGATTCAGCCCCGCCATTTCCTTTTGTCAGCTATCAAACCAAGTATTCGAAACTATTTCCGTTTTCTAACTGGTCTCTTCTGTACGAGGCCATGTACTGGCAGGACGCGTAGCTGCAAAATTCCGAATTCTACTGTTGAGATACTCTCGAAGTAACCTGGTTTTAGTGCTCATACGCGATCTGGTAGAAGGGGGCTATTTTAATCAATGGTGCGGGAAATTTCATCGATATCCTCGATGTGGCAATGCGATAAATTTATCATTCGCATCAAGCGTTTTGTGTTTCTCGCTGACATCAGCATAATGAGCAACTTTTGTATCAGCCACGCCTCGTTGCGGTCTTTGCCTTACGCTGTGCCAATTATCAGTCGCCTTATCGACAAGACTTATGTGGTAGAGCCTCTTTTCCCCCTATTTTCCTTCTGCCTCCTGCTGGCCTACCACCTCAGCACAGTGGGTGGGCGAAACGTGCGGCGTGTAGACATGTCCACTTCATCACTTCTATTTATGCAAAAAAACAGGTTTTGTGAATTTTTCAGTGCTTCATCATGTGCTCCAATGCAAAGTCTAATTTCCAGGTATGAAAAGTTTATATGACGGCTTGAGTCCCAGGTACATCACTGCACTCTGGACTAAAGACAAGGACTGCCTATCAAAAAANAAAAAACAGCTTGTTCCCTGTCACATGCTTTCGTATTAACCATCAGATGACGGTTGCTATGGTCCGACAGCTCATGCCAACGTTTCCCTACTGTTCGGTGTAATTTTGCTATAAGTTTTCATTATCCTTTTCAGTTACATTTGCAAAAGAGAAAAATGTATGTATACAACTATAACTTCAACGGCATGTCTGCATGTCTACACGGCTAAGAGTGGACCCCCACATGACGCCTCGCAGGCTACGCGTAGGTATTCATATGGCAAAACAGTAATAAAAAATGTCATTTCCCCTTAGGGAGCTGCGATATGGATCTGGTAAGGCTCTGAAGAGAAGACCATACTTTTTTTCGAGGTCATCGTCTGTGATTTCAAAGTCAAATTTTTCCTATAAGATCGTCTGAAGAGCTCGAATCGGGATTCGAGCTCTTCAGAACGAAAAAATGGAATGAAATGAGCAGAATGAAAGGTTGTTCGAGTTTATCATGTCTGCCACACTATCTATGATAACTTGCAGCTCCAGAAGCCCACTCAGTCNAGGCTCTGAAGAGAAGACCATACTTTTTTTCGAGGTCATCGTCTGTGATTTCAAAGCCAAATTTTTCCTATAAGATCGTCTGAAGAGCTCGAATCGGGATTCACGAATGGAATGAAATGAGCAGAATGAAAGGTTGTTCGAGTTTATCATGTCTGCCACACTATCTATGATAACTTGCAGCTCCAGAAGCCCACTCAGTCCCGGTGGGCATGGGAGACATCTGGTGACAGTTCCATAGTAAAATAGATCGTAATGCCGTCAATCGAAAGCTTTGCCTGACTGATGACGCTGTCGTTCCGAAGTTCTACACGGGATTAGATCATTGTCTCCGCCCAGATTACGCTTTTCTGTACGCGGAAAGAGTTGCGAACTTCAAGAAACGGAGCTTCAAGACCTCCCTCAATTGGGACCACATCGCTTACCTCGCAAGTGAATGGGGATGTAGAATAGAGCCGGCTTGTTGAACATCTCTACGATAATGCTACGAAAGCAAAGAGTCTACACGTACTAAAGAGACAACTCACTTTGAAAACTCTCGAAATGGTACGCGAGCGAGGAATCGCGCGAGCTATAGGAGAGACAACTCACTTTGAAAACTCTCGAAATGGTACGCGAGCGAGGAATCGCGCGAGCTATAGGAAATCATCAACAAACGTCCGAACTTGCGAAGCTATGCAGAGAAGCGATAAAGGAACATCTAAAAGAGATAAGAGCAACACTTTTGACGGAGCCGCCGAGGCTGGGAAGAGCATTTCAAAGCCCGCTGGAGTTTCGTCACTTGTAGACCAAAGGGACTTCTCTACGCCGTCCTGCCGAACTGCTGTTGCATCACGAAGGTCAAGGGAGAAGGTGGTCATCAGGGACGTCTCTGTTCTTTTCGACAGAAACGTCCACCTGCCTACCTACCATTTTAGGCAAGAGATACATCGTCCCTTCAGTTCTCCCTTACGAAATTCGACATGCCATCACATCGATGCGATGTGGTACGGCGACCGGTCCCAACGGGTTTAAAGCAAAACATCTAAAGAGCTTTCCGCCAGTCATTGTCAAAACTCTGGCCCGCCTTTTCACGCGATACCTGTCGGATTGCAAAGTGCCCACTTCGTGCTAAATTTGCAAGATTGTGTTGCTCTGTAAGATGATAGATCCAGACGACATTGCCAAGTATCACCCAATTTCCCTGCTAAATGTAATCTGCAAACTATTTACTCGAGTCGTCCTTAATAGGATTGGCAGAATATCAGTTGAGCGACAGCCAAGCAAGGTTGCGGAGTGTTCAGTACAATCGATCACATCTACACCGTTACAGGACTCACTGAAGTATCGCGAGAGTCAGAATGCCAATATGTCTTACGTTCGTAAACTTGAAGAAAGCCTCTATTACCGTCGAGACAGAAGCGGTAATCGAAGCCCTGGGCGATTAAGGTGTTCCGACTCAATACACTTGATGCTTCGTGAGCTCTACAACAACTTCACGACTAGGATCTCGCCATTCTATAAAGAAGTGGTATCGGCAGGGCGATACCATCTCGCCCAGTGCCGCTTTCGAGAACACCATGTGGAAAGAGAAGGCAGCGGGAGTGAAGATCGGCAGCCACCACTTACATCATCTCCGCTTTGCGAACGACACCGTGCTTATAACACCAAACATCGAGCAAACGGAACGAATGCTGGCCGAGTTAACAGCACTTATGTAAAGGTTGACTTACAACTGAAATTAACGAAAACGATCTCTATAGAAAACGGAATGGTTCCTGATGCACTTTCACGCTAAACGGAACGAATATCTCTGAATGTTCTAGCTATCTGTGTCCAGATCGGGAAGTCAACATGATAAAAAACCTAGCTCTGGAGCTGAGCACAAGTAAACGCGCGGCGTGGGGAGCATTTAAGAACACCGTGGGAGTAGTGGAGAAGACAAAGATTATTCGATTTTGAACTCGCTTTTTCAACACTGCTGTCCTTCCTGCTTTGACCTGCTCAGAGACTTGGAATCTAAAAAAGCAAGATGAGCGTGCAGTTGGCGTCATTCATCGAGCTATTTGGAGGACGATGCTCGGAATTTTCACAGGTGCATAAGGGTGCATAAGGGAATCCGTTCCGAGTTCCGGGCCCCGTCGACGAACAAAGATCAGGGTGCCGTTGATTGCGCCAAAGTCGAAAATCAGATGGGCTGGGCACGTCATGTAATACAGTAATGACTGTTCGGCCAGGGCGGTTAGCAGCTGGATCCGCCGGGCCGATAGTCAGACTCTTCCACGGGAGCTCTGAAAGGAATGTTTTGCCCCATGTCCATCGAGCAAGTACGATCCACTGGACTACTCTGGTTCGTGACAGGGGCGAATGGACAGGTTACTGACGCCCGCTCGGAGACATCGGGGGAATCAACCGGACGACAGGTAATAGGTTATTTTCTTTCTGACGTTATCCGTCCACAGTCACGCTTGCCGATCAATCCTCCACCGTCCAGGTTTTCTTCAGCCTAGCTCAAAGAGAGCAACCGATGCAACTGCTTTGGTAGCACCTTCTTTTGTTTCATCAACAATGGTAACAGACAGAAGTGGATTCGAGTGAATACAGCTGGNCCCCCCCCCCCCCCCCCACCCTTAATCGTCCCTAGTTGGCTCTCGCGAGGCGATCGTCTACGGCTTCGCATTTGTCATCGCCCTCGATAGCGGCGCCTGCGGAAAGCGTTTACGTTCTGGTTTTGCTGCTCTAGAAAGTGATGAGGAAAGAGTGACGCTCATGGAACATTGTGTTTACGAGAGTGAGATTATGGGAATCAGCATACTCAAGGATTCGCTTGCCACTGACACAACTATTTCATATCTGAACCATGACAACTGTAACTACCTCTCATTCTGCCAACGTGCCCATTTATCGAGTGTGAAAAACAGTGACTGCTTGCTCTGGTGTCACTGCTACCCTACTCTCGATTCGGTCTGGCGATTGCCCTTGCCGTTCTTCAACTACCTGCAGTGGTCGGTGGTGTAATACCAGTCGCCGGTTATCTGCTCTCGATCGCTTCTGCCATTCCTACTTCTTATTTCTTCAACTAACTCGAGTGATCAGAGGGAGGCGCAACCATGGATAACCCGCGTTATTTCAAGATTAGACCTATTGTAAGTAATGTTAGACAACAGATTAGAGGATGGGACAAGAGCTTGCTCCACTGGCATTCATGTCTAACATTACTTACAAAAGGAAATTGTGCAACCTATTGAAGAGCGTAGACCCACTTTACACTATTGGCATATGGACGATTGTTTTATGGGTTCAACAAACAATCGGAGCATATAAAGCTTGCACGGGAAAACCGACAGTCACTCTCCTCAGTGTCCAGCTTAGACTAAATGCAGGTGGCTTTAGGACTGAGTAGTATCGTAAACCTACTAATAAAACATGACAGTTTTTTTCATTCCGCCCTCCATCTATCACTAAAAAAGCCATCATAAGAAATATGTTGCACACCTCCCCACAAATTTCTTCACGAGGCGAAGAGAAGACAGGGTCGACACAACGGGCGCTCGGCATAGCATAGGCAAACGGCTACGAAGCCACAAGATCCCCACTCCGACACAAGCGATGGGCGGTCGCAAGAAATCGAAATCGTCAGGAGGAAGAGGAAACAAAAGTTTCATGTTGTGTCCCATTCATATCAGACGAATTAAGTATGGCCATACGATCAAGTGTGAGGAAGACAGGTTTTCAAGACATGATGATGTTGTGGAAATTTCGCCCTCGAATCTTAAACAACGACTGGTCTCAAATCGCCTGTATGACCGCCTTCGTTTGTCATGGTGCTCCGTGACCGCCTGCTTTGTTACAATAAGTCATGGTCCCAGGAAATTCGTAATGTCCCTTAGAATCCTTTGCACAATCTTTGTCTTCGTTACATTCTTTTTCAAGGAGCGGAATCTGTAAAGAATTCTACCAGATTACATTGGCTCAACAGTAATAAGTGTGAGACACGTTTCACTTACCCCACATTCTGAATCACCACTAGCGTAATGGAACCGTATTAGAATCAGAAAGAGCAGAAATCTCATCGCGAAGCTGAAAAACATGTGAAACTCTTCTCAAATAATCTCTCTTATTCATAAAGCAGTAACTTGGTGCGTCGATTCTTCCGTCCACAAAATTTATGATTACGATAAGGGTAGTGATATGGAAAACCCAGCTCTATCCTACATATCCTCCTTATATGAAGCAGTAACTTGGTGGGTAGGATTATGGAGTAGGTTAAGTACTGTGGTGTAAAATGATAAAGGTGAAGCGGACATCCCAAAGCTGTGATTCCGATCTGTACTGGGATCGTGCTATGTCTATAGAACAAGCTGGGTCAACTGAATATTCGATTCGTACACCATCCTAGCTTTTTGCACGAGCCACCCCGGCACTCCCCTCCTTGGGCTTAGATCAAAAAAGGTTCTTGGAGCTCAGGGCACAGGTAAAGTCAGCTACCTTTTTTCTCTGCACTCAAGCCCTCAGTGTTGAATGTTAAAGTCGGGGCGACACGACTGAAGACTGTTATATTCCATAACAAGCAGGAGATAATTTTAAAACGATACTGTTGCGGTGTCAGTGCCATCGGCACTGTTTTGCGCATGAAATACTTCACTTCCTAACGTTCACTCGCCAACCCACCCGCCCTGATGTTCTCTTTTACGCGGAGCTTTCATAATTGTTTTCTTTCTTCTTTTGCAGTCTGAGTTCATCTTTCTACTGAAGGAACGACTCAGATAGGGATCGCTGGAGCAAACCAAGCATTCGAGACATTCGAAAGTCTGAATTCAAATAGCGAACTCGAATGACAACCAAGTTGGCATGTCCTCAAGTGCTGTTCGTAACCATGTGAATTACTTCGAAGTACAAATTGCTTTCACAAAGATTATGTTAACTGAAGATTGGTTGATAGGTAGTATAGGTGAGAAACGGCATGCGACGGTTAGGTATGAGACATGGACGTGGCGTGGTCGTAATGCTTGCGCTTTGAGGAAGTGGGGTGCTTCTCAGGACCGTCGACTTCTGCACAGTTTCCTTCCATTTGGGAGGTTTCTAACTTTTCCGACATTCGTCAAAGTGGGCGCTTTATTTCGACTGTCATTCACGCTTGTCGCATACAAGTTAGGACTCTCAGTGGGTTTCTGTGACTTCGGGCTGACGCTAGACTTAATGGGACTTCATCAACTCCGGAGTGAAGCTTTTTTATTCTTATCCTTATTATCCTGAAGTGCACTTGTTCGTGATGCTGCTTCTACGATTACGATGACGACCACTCCACTGTATGCCTGTAGGCAAACAAACATAGAAATGGCTCAGCAGTACAGCTGAGCAGTGAGGAGCGTATGAAATGGGGAAATATTAAAAGTCTTGAAGGCTCAAAAATTTCAACAGTACTCACCGCCTAAACCATGATACTAGATCCAGCGACTCTCTATTTACGGAAAGTACATCAGCACTTCCTTATCTCACTGGGCTTTTTGTCACGCACTCAAATCACTGATCGGGGCAAAGAAGCCAGTAATTTGTATTATATATGGGAATCTCTGCAACACTTCGGTGCGGTGGCGAAGCTTTATTACCTATCTCTCCTTCAATAGCTCGTGCTTCGAAAAGCGAGACTCTTATTTTTTGACTGATATGGAAGGTCATCTTTGGCTGTAGGTTCATTAGAAAAGGTAAGCAATAAATCTTTAACCAGATAACTGACGACTATCTGAATCCAACACTCCATCTACTGTACAAAAAATGTTGCCCTCCCGAAAAAAATTTGCGGGTGTGACTTGAAGAAACAGGACAGAATTCTTGACATTGTCGCGGTTCTCAAAAGCTAACCTAATGAACATTGCGTGACTCTAATATTCGGTAGTCGGGCAGCTCAAAATCAGGGCCAAACAAGGCCCAAGATGCAGCCTTCCACAGTCTTGCGAAAATTTGGGTACGGTTCTTCTGTAAATTATACACACATGCTCGCAAAAGTGCACCAACTCTTTTATTGTCAATTGACCCATTGACAATGAAAGAGTGGGTCCTCGCAAGCGAACATGTGCGCATAATTTAGCGTTGCCCATTTGAGCCATATTCACAATGTAAAGTACTCGTCGATCGTTCTACCGCACGCAGAGCATGACTCTCTGAGCATAGATGCTCTGGTTTTCGGAGTCTCCCCCAGGCTATTGCCGTCTTCTCACTCAACTATCAGAGAACTTTCAATACTCATTCCAAGTGCGATAAATTCACAGAACGTTTTGTTCTAAGAGTAGCGAACAGAATTCCGGCAGTGGTCCACTGCTTTGTTCGCACCACTCAGTTCATGCAGGACTATTTCCCTTATGGATTAGACTTTCCAACTACATGTAATATAAATGTTCGTTGGTGTTTTATTGAGACTAAAACCTCTTTGCTACTCTTTTAGATTAGCATGGTCCGAATAGATGATGTGCGGTAATTCCTCCTTATCCATGAAGTGAGATGGATGCCCGCGATCTTCGTCTTCGAGTCTATTTTATGTCTGAAAGCGCTGAAACCTGTGTGGAACGTCACAGCAATTCTACAAGTAAATACAATGGCGCGATCCTCGGGCATACTGGGCCTTTGGTAGTCCGTCGCGAAACACCTCTTAGAAATAGTGTCTTTCCTTCTATCCGGGAAGTGCAAACAACATTGAAGTGCATTACTATCAAGTTGCAAGATGCGTTTCACGACAACATACGCAAGCACTACGTAGGAGTGAAAATGGTGATTTTTGGTGTCTTCCAGTGATATAGACGTCGACCACACCAGGAAATCTCGAAAAGGACCCTCTTCACATTTCTGCACAAAAACCAGCTATCTAAAAGGAAAAGGTAACCCGAAATTCCATAACTTCTCTTGTACAGGGTCTGCCATAAATATGGTAACAAAAGAATTTTGCTACAAGGCCGCAGTTTTTATCGATGCATCGTGAATTCATGTGAACTATTTGCTACGCAACGTATCTGCAAAACGAACACATGGTCATCTAATATAACCGTCTCTTGTACTAATTATAGCTCGAAGATGCGTCGGTCACTCATCGACGGCAGAGTTTCTTGAGAAACTCCAGCCCGGACTTTTTTTTAGTGATTTCTCAGGAGCAGCAACTGTGGCGCGTTTGGAAGCGCAGGCTTTCCTCTCTAGTGTGGACTATACCCAGCGACCCATAACAGTGTGGTTCAAGAAATTCATAGGAAGTTTGGAAGCCGGGATAAAGTCGCGAACATTTTCTCAGCACCGCTCTTGATCTTTTCCCATTCGTGAGCGAGTGCGTCGTGGTTTTCAAAAAATCCCTACAAAAATCTTTGACCCTCAGCTGCATCCTTTCGAAAAATCCTTGGTAAAGAGGTTCATAGTACTTCGCGCTTTTCTTTTTTAAATATCGCTCTGATGGTAGATATTCTAGCTCAAACCATCATGAGAGAGGAAAAACGGCTACGAGAGGCGATCTGACTTTTTTCAGCGGCTTCAGCACTCGTAGTGTGAACTATTTGTATACAATGTGATCTCAACATTTCTTCCACGCTGAACACCCTTTAGTCAGATAAAAGGGTGTCGGAGCGCGTGCCGCGCTAAAGTAGCGCATGGCATTTGTTTTTTCCCTTCAACTTCTTCACGTCAAAAAGCTTATAAAGCTTCCGAAACCTATTCGGAGACAATGTATTTACTTGGGTTAAACTCTTCGCATCCGGTTAGAACATACAAACAAACCAGCAGTCATTTTTCTCGTGTTTCTGCAGGTTAAGCAGTGTACTCCTTCCCAAGCCACTGTATTCAAAAAAGGGGTCGTATGTAAGACAAGACGACCATGTTGAGGTTTGTCATTGACCTTCTACACGTCGCGATTCAAGAGACTGTCATGTAAGAAATGTTGAAAAAAGGAGCGATCCAGGAAAAGGATTCACCAAATGCGCGCAAAACGTAACGGTTGGTGGATGTCTGTGAGACCCCACCGTTTTTCGAAATCTAGTGACTTGAGAGTACCGAAGTAGATATGTGGCCTGGAGTATATCATAAACATAAGGAAAGATACAGCCTTGGAGAAACCCTAAAAACAAGGAACTTACGGAGGTCCGAAAAGTTGTTACCATATTTATGGCGCACTCTTTAATTCGTCTCTTCATAAGGGCACCAGGCGGCCACGCACGCTATTGCGTGCGCTGAGGGCCCTAGCCGTGAGGGACAGTGCCACACGAGTTTCTGATTGTCATTATAGGCCTTTATCACCTGAGCCTCTTTCCTGACACTTCTGTAGCAGCCATCAATTTTTTTGGGATATGGAATGGGGCTGTGCGTAGCCATGAAGAGTGCTCCGATGTTTCCAAATCAAATACTTCTCTAATAATAATACTAGTCGAAGAAACTGTGTAATTTGGGTTGTGTATGGCCATGAAAACTAACTTCGAAAGGTTAGCTCCTTGGGTAGTTGTAGGGATTTACACATCTCTACAGGGCATGCACCTGTGAGGCCGGGTTTATTGCAGAATTTATTTCATGAGGTCTGAAGTTAATGTAGTACATTTGCTTTTGTGTAGAAAAGAATACTGTGTGTGGAACCATGAATACGGAGTTTAAGAAAATTTCTACCCTAAGTTTTGAATGAGTTTACTGTTGTCCAAAAGTTGTACACCTATGTGGTCAGGGTTAGTGGGGGGACGGAACTTACGTGCGTCCGAGGATGCGCGCGGCACATTGCGCGG
>UZAF01019450.1:0-10818 GCA_900617895.1 Haemonchus placei | reverse complement strand
TGACTCGGCTCTCGGGTATCGCATTCGGTTGTGGTAACTGTGGTCACCGCTACACTTTCTGTGGTTTGAATAGTGATTTTAATAGTTTTATGTATATGATGGTAGTTAACCGGTGCCTAGATCATTCGGAGGGTAGAAGGGGAAGGGAAAGAGCTGGATGAGGCGTT
Organism: Haemonchus placei; assembly: GCA_900617895.1. Taxonomy (NCBI): domain Eukaryota; kingdom Metazoa; phylum Nematoda; class Chromadorea; order Rhabditida; family Trichostrongylidae; genus Haemonchus; species Haemonchus placei. Next base: position 10,651 of record UZAF01019450.1, on the reverse strand, counting down.
TCACAACTGAAAATGTAAAGATTTTGAAGAATGCATATGTGAGACGATATGGATGCACCGACATCTCCCTGGCGTCAGTAAAACATCGGTAATGAACAGTATTGATGGCTACCTAATCATAGCAACATGAATATAAAATTATCTTTTGCCCAAAAAACCAGTGCTAACGTCAAAATAATTGTCAGCAGTTCTCAAAGAATGTTACTATCCCATATACGGTGGGACTCTGCTTCTGCTAGTGGGGTTCGAAAAACCCAAGTGAACTAATTCAAAACTGTCTCATCGTGTTAATTCTGCTCCCTGTCTTGATTTCATCGGAAAGTTCTAAATGTGTGGCCGAATGTGGAACCATTACATTGTTTGCAACCAAAAATGACGATTTTTATACCCGCTTACGAAAGGTTGCTATTTCTGTCTCATCGGTAGAGCTAAATGAATGTGAAAAAGCAAGGAATAAACGAAAACGCTCTTTCTTAAAAGCTCCAAGGGGACCCCTCAAGACACCGAAAAACAACGACAGCTTCTTCAATGAAAGTAAATTTCAGTGATCTGTAATCGTTATAATTACGTAAAACCAGATTCTCAGGCTTTTCAAAGATTAGCCTAAAGATTCAAAAGACGGCTTTTTCTGTGTTGATCATCAGTGTCGATCATCAAGAAGAAGCAATAGAAAGTCCACGAACAGACAGAACAGCGGATTGCATCCGTTCAGCCAGCTTAAACTACTTGCAGAAGCGAAACAACTATGTAGTGCGGTTCAATGAAGCCAACGAGCGCTCTCAGCCAGAGGCCTCTTCCAGAGGGAGGAGGAATGTGTCAGGATGGTTAAGTCTCATAAAAGGATTGTTCTTGATCGTTTTCCGATGCTAAAGTTCTGCGAGAAAGAGAAAAACGAAACTTGGGCATGCTAACAGTACTGTATTAGGAAGCTTCAGCCAAAATATGTATTACCGTCATACAGTTAAATGCTAAGAGTTCAGATATATGCTTCTCCTCATGGCATTCTATTTTTTGTATGTTTTCAGTCAAAGGTACCTATCAAATGGCGATCCAAAGCCACGATTACACGTTCTGAAGCTCTTCGAAATGAATCGTGGCCAGAGTTCTTTGGGGAGCGCACTTTGTATACAGTATGCTTTAGTCGCGAGAATAACTGTCTATCCTTTCCCCAACTCACCCTGAACCCGTTCTAATGGCTGAAACCCGATTTCATTAATTTCGCTTCATCAATGCAAAACTTAGAGAATAAGAGTGTCCTTCTAAATTACCGAAATCAAATTTTGGCGAATGAGAAATAGAAATAATTTACTTTGAAAATACCCCGTGTTTCTGTTTGCTTTTTCTGACCTCGTATTTCTCCGCTCGAGACCGTGCCATTGTAAAATTTAATGGCATTCGGGAAAGTGACTCGAGACAAAGAGCGTGCCCATGTTGGGTCGAGTGACTGTGATTTGAAGGGGATAAATGACAATTACGCGGATGAGGGGTGGGGATCAGAAACCAGTCTGAAAAGGAAAACGGGCAAATTCAAAACTGCACTTGACCCTGGTATCACTACTTAGCGGACGGAGGAGCAGTGGTTTAACCCTTCACGAGATGAGATGGCGATACGAGCTGTAAAGGTCAATCTCTCCGGGGCGTCAACTCACTTTTTATGATGTGATGTGCTTCACGGGTTACGAGTTTATTCGAATTCTACTACCAATGATCCGAAGCGAGCATTTGGACAGAGCTCAAACTGAAGGAAGTGGGTTATCGCAAAGGGATATCTCAATGGGCACTGTATGTTATGACGATTCGAAGCAAGCATGACCATATGCGAAGATCTCCCTCTAGCACCCGATGACTAGACCCATCGCTACAAGCCGGGTCGATTTCAGTGATACGCTAGAGCTCCAGAGGAACTTTGGTCTAGTAGTTCTCAACAACTATTTCGTTCTTACATAATGAATTCAGTCATTAAACTAAGCACTGTCATGTCGCGATCTTTCTAAAAGGAAAGCAGTCTCCTACGCACCTGGAAAGTTCCAGGACAGCCCACTAGCTTCTCATCTATATAGGCATATTTTGCACAGTGAAATCTCGAAAGCAGCGATTTTAAGTGACTGGAAATGAGTATTCGGAACACTGGTGCCCCGAATCACGACGCAAGGGTTTTCGATTTCTATCTGATTCGCAAATTGCCAAATGGATCGTGTGGTTTTCGCCGCAATCATTTCTTTACACCGGGCATCAATGAAACTATGATACATACAGATCGATGAAATATCGAGGGCATGTCGAGAAACTATCTGAGAAACCTCTACCTTCACCTTCACAAATGTACTCAGGTTTTCTTTTTGCTTACTNCAAATGTATCGTGTGGTTTTCGCCGCAATCATTTCTTTACACCGGGCATCAATGAAACTATGATGCAGATCGATGAAATATCGAGGGCATGTCGAGAAACCATCTGGAAAACCCCTACTTTCACCTTCGCAGATGTACCCAGCTTTTCTTTTTGCTTACTCGATGCAGCATTTTTCTATTGAATCTTCCGATGCAGCATTTTTCTATTGAATATTACTTTGATGGGGAAAAATTTAGGTGAAGGGGTTGTCCCTTTCATTTCACCTGAAGGCTGTGGACGAGTCAGTCGGTAGTCGCTCGTCGTTAAATTTATGTTACTGGCAATTTGAACTTGCGTATATGACCAATAAAGGAATGATTACCTGAATTTGTAAAGACCATTACTCACATAGGCCTCTTACCATCCCTTCCAGACTCCTGTTCAAAGATCTTTACAAATATGGAACCCAGACCTTCATTAGAGTTGAACTAGATTGGAGGGGCTTGTGGACGTTCTTCTACCGGATCAGTCATGGCAGTTCCAAGGTGAAACACTGAGCTCTACTGTGGACACTCAGCAGAGTAGTAGCCTTGGGTATTTCATTCATGTCCATGAACAGTCCTTTATCCTTTGTCAGCATAATAAACACAGAATGTTGACTTTAGGTTTCTTTGAAGGCATTTTCTTCGACAAAGTCAGCAAATTCGAGCTCTCGGCGTTTGTGCCTAACGCTCTACCTCACATAATTTTTTTAGGAACAAACCTGATGGGTTTGAACCAATAATAAGGCGGGAAAATTACTTTTTCTGTGGTGAAGTGGAAATAGGGTCTTTTTTTAGCTTTGTTGTGATTTTACTTGAACCACTGAGCAAAAAAAGTGAAATGGTCATGCGATAATCAACCCATAATTCAGCCCAAAGGTGCGGCGGCAATTACCAATTGAACAAAGTCGAAAAGCACTTTGTCAGAGAAATGGCTAAGACTGGTAAAACATCCAAGAGAAACATAAATGTGAATTCAATGAAATTGGATGGATGCATTCGAAATTGATCACATCACATTGTTCAGCAGCGAAAAACATCATTTTCCCCTCCATTTTTTTGCTTCGAAACTGATGTTCGATGACAAAAAACAGCTGGAGCGAGTGACACTAATCTCCAAACAATTGGCTTTTCCCAGACAAAGAAATACATCATAAGTATTCCCGGGGTTAGGGATGCAGTGAGCATGCTTGATACCACCCCATTCATTGGATTCCTGCTGACAACAGGAGGAGGTATAACGTTTGGGAAACCAAGGCAGTATTTTACTCTTACCTGGCACCTGAATTGATTGAGGAAGTAGCTCAAAAATGCCGAACCCCCATGGTATTATGTGCTTGAATATCGATCCATTTGCCTTTCTAAGTTCATTCCGGGCACTGGTCCCATCTGATATGACCAAAACTTGATCAAAATTACAGTACACTACTTCAACCATATTTTGCTGGTATCGTATGTATCGTCACTGGGAATGTTGGAGATAACAGTACTTTTCTCTTATCTTTGCATCTTTGCATTCCAAAAAAGCAATTGTTGATCGTTTTCCAAAGGAATTGAAGTACCGTATTCTCTGCCCAACAGAAACTTATGTATCATGCCATCTACACAAAAGACGTATAGGGTTCATCGATGAAATGGCATGTATTACTGCACGGGAGACACTTCAACTTTTCTTTGGAGGACACGTCTCGATGTTGAAACAGAGGCATATTTTATAACGGCAGCCTGTCTTTCTTTCAACGGGCCATCAACGTCGAAGAGAGTACCGGTTGTAGCGCGCGAGGGTGAAAAAAGCGAAAGCGCCCTTCTTCGAGTGGACTTGCGTCATGTTCGGCGGCATTTCCGGCCCGTAATACCATCAGGAAGCCTTACTCGGGATAAATCCTGCTCGCCGCTCTTTACCGTGATTTACAAACGATTAGAGCGAGGATAGCTAGGAGCTTGCCTTAAAGTGGTCGGATTTGGTGGTTTACTTAAAACGGCGATCTGAGCAGGGGCCGTAAGGTATGCTCTCCTGTGCCCCGATTCAGGTCTCTCTCTGCTCTCCCCGAGAGCATCTCTCTCTCTACTCTCCCCAAGAGCATACCTTACCGGGAAGGGAACCCTCCCCTGTTCGGGGGAGCATACCTTACGACCCCAGGCAATTTTCTCGGGGTATCCCCACAATAGGCTGGTAGGGTGGCCCCATTGCCTATAATTCGTTACCATTGAAAGAACCCTTTGTCGAATTTGATACCTGAGGACCAGAATTATCCGAATATGACATGGGATAAAAACAAGTGTGCTCTGGCTTCCTCCTCATAGGTCCGCTACTGTGCTTGAGCTCCGAAGACTGATAAAATATAATTCCAAAATATGATAAAATGATAATATTTTAATATATGTCGGATCCTGTCAACTGACAGAACATAAGCATAAATTTCATGCAGCTGCCGAATGGAAGCGTCTGATAAAGACTCATTGTGATACAGGTTTGCGCCCAAATTGATTAGATTGTAGTGGTGGATGTTGCCTGCCTGCGTTGAACTGGACCATTTTGGACTGAACCGAAAAGCCGAGGTTGTTTTTACGGTCCTCAGGGAATCATTCCCAATAAAACCTGGCCGGTAAGCAAACATGCTCGAGCAAGGAACATAATGGCTATTGGAAATATCCTAAAGAGACATCACTCATAAGAAACTCGTTTTCTCGATGGAATGGAATGGAATTTTGTGACAGACTGGAAGATGCCCTAAAAATAACTATTTGACAGCACTAAGGAAGGAATAAATTCTGTTTTTGTCACCGATTTTTATTAGTCAGGTCTGATTGCCCTTGTCAAATTGCCAGCTTAACAATCGGGCTTATCTGTCAACATCGCCAACCATAGCGGCGATACCGTTGTCGTAAACCGTGCCATCCACGTGCCCCAGCAATCAGGTCGTGTGTTTGGGTAATTGTTGTTTTAGTCTAACGCTCCACTCCTGTGGTAATAAAAAATTTGCGCCATATTAGCCCCGTGAGACGGTGGTGGAATGCGGACGACGGCCAGTGACTTGATGGTGACGAAGCATCCCCCTCCCCCTCTCCCGATTTAATCAGCGCCAGTGAACAGAAGAGCAGTTGGCTCCTTTGATCGTTGTCGTTACTATATTTCGAGTTTTGGAGAGTCGAAGCATGACTCGCGACTTTGGTAAGAACGTTTTCGGGAGACACTTGAACACCTCATGACCTCTACCCCGCAATTGTCTCCCATACATGACATTTTCGGAATTTACCGAAAATGATTCATAGATCTGCGCATCGAACAAGTAGAGGGGTTAGAGAACAGACTGCTTACCGCTTAGTTTCGATTCGATGTTATCGGTTACTTCTTTACTGAGTGGTTTCGAAAAGATCGTTCTGCCTTCGGAATCCTTGGCAACAATGCTCTGATCGGTGAAGGTGTCGAATGGTGGGGCTGTGACTGAAACGACGACGGATGAGAGTAATTGGCAAATTAGAACAGATTACGTGCATGACAAAGACCCTTTCTTTTGTGAACTGTTCAAGTTTTTTCAGTGGTTTCGCTGATGAATCGAGGCGAGCGAAATATGTCTGCTCGTTGCGAACGACGATCACAGCGGGCAATGCCGATCGTTTTCGAAAACGCGGACGGACAGAGTTTGCGTATGTCTGTCGTATCAACGATGAATTTCGATATTGGCAAGTGTTTTGGGTTCGATTTTCTTTTCACGCAGTGGCGCAATATGTCAATGCCCCGATATCGCCTGAGTTTGCCGATCTTATTCAAACTTGAAGGGCAAGTTACATCCGCAGTAACAATTCCCATGCTTGTAGATGCCTTCTAAGAAATCGCTCTTTGACAGCCGTAATCGCTTCTATTCAGTGATGATTCCTAGGATGTATGCCCTAACGCATAAGGTGGATGGGGTGCAGTGATGGGTGTCAAGCAATGCTACGGTCCGTCTCTCTTCTACGGTCAAATACTCAAGCAACAATTACCTTCATATGTCCCACTCGGACATCCATCGACCTTGCAGAAACTCGACTTTTGACATGATAATTTCGCAGTTAATGAGATCAATGCCCGCGAAGTACACATTCACTAAGTCCGTCTAGAGAAACCTACCAAAATCGCCATTTGCTGGACATCGCAGACAGTCAATTGTAACTGCTCCTCCAGTGTACTGGACAGAACTGGCTAAGACCAGATCCTTCCCAGTACAATTATAAGCGGCAAAATAGTACAGGGAACATCGCTCGACAGCATTTACGTCATACTTCAGTGAGTAGCAAAACTGATTGCCAAAACACTTTCGAATGCAATCCTAAACGTGTAGGGTGTCACTATCAATCAGTCCAATCAGTCGATGATTGCTTAAACATTGGCATACCTGAAGCCCATCCGCGTACAACTCCACAAAGACGTACGGCGTCCTGTCGTGAGCCGAATCGTTCACGTACACATAAATTTTGTTGTCAGGACAAGCTGAAATGAAAAGGTCATAAGGGGAACCGAGTGTTTCCTTTCATAGACACTCCGTTTCAGTATGTTCCGCTCTTTACCAGCCACCCATAATAACCAGTTGTTGAGACAGTCGGACACTATTTGTTTAACTACTACTGCCTGGGGTGAATCGCTTGCCACAAAACATCACCACCGCCATAGACGATGACGTTCGTTTGTTGAACGCTGCTTCCCGTCCCATCAGAAGGGCTTCTTAAGCTAACTGGATGTGAAGCGAACGTTCTTAGCCACTTCTAATCCACTCGATGATCGTTGAGGTTTAAAATGAAGCTCGCGAATCCAAAGAACATAATGGGTATAGCTTCCTTCGGAAGCTCTTCATTCCACGTATTCGCCTCAGTGAATACGTGAAATGAAGATGAATCGAATCGATTTTATTGTTTTCTGACCTCCAGTCACCCAAATCGATTTTATGTCCTTCCTGTATCCCTTGATTACCTTTACCGCAGAATATTAGACTACAGTAATGTCCCTTGGACGATTGGCTTACAAAAAATTGCTACACCAAAAAGCTGGATAATTTTAAGTTTAATTATTGTAATTAGACGGCAATTAAAAGGGAAAAAGGCGAAACGTCATGTAAAATTGGTTTTTCTGCAATGGCGATAAGCATCGGCTTTTCAACTGACGGAAGTTCTTCTGCCGCAAGAACAGGTCATGCGACGATGGCAGCAGCTGTCCCTAGGCAGTTTTCGCTGCCATTTCGGGATTATCCGCAACCCCTGTCTCTAATGATGACAGATTTGTCGCAGTGAAAGTTCCGCTCACTTAGGCAACACCTTGCGCTTGCGCTATGTAGTGAGCCGTGTCATGGCCGGCCAACAAATTCGAAGCTGATGAGGTGGCTAGCGCGAGGAACGACCATGATTGTCAGGTTCAGGGGCAATCGTCAAACATCGTAAGGCTCCCTCGAACGTTCTTTTTGAGTACGACGGAATTCAAACGTTTGTGCGTCCATCGAAATGGAACAAGTTCGACTAAAGAACATCATCATATGAGGGCGGAATCAATAGTTTCAGGTCTGCCAAGGTTCAATCTCGCAAGGTTGACAGTAGAGAAAAAAGTCTCTCTTCGCGTAAGTGTAAACGTTTTTGCAATCATTGAGTAGATAAGTCGATGTCGTGGCCATTGGAGACCTTGAAAGTCTCCCTGAGACTGATAGCCGAGTGTATTTGAAGGACCTTTCGCGTATGATAACCTGTTGAGGAGCAGGAATTAGCAACGATTAGCGCTACCCGTGTTCGGTTCCCCCCGTCGAATTTCGCTTGCCTCAAATGGCGTCGGAACAACACTGGCCATCGAACACCATTCCTTTGATGTGTTGACGGGGTCGTCGAACAAATGAATAGGTAAGGAATTCATCAAAAGAAACTCTGTAGGTTCCCATCTATATTACATGACCTTATGAACTTGCTTGCAACCCCATTCCTATGAGGTCGAATGGGAGCGGCGCTACTCGAACAAAAAAGCAAGACAAAGCAAATCACACTAATGAAGGCTCCTTTTTTGGGTAGGCAGGTTAATGCAGATCTGCGTCAGCGACTACGCCTGACATCGATTCAGGCTGTACATCTGTATGATTACAAAAAGCGCATCAAATAAATGACTTAAAAGACTTGTCCGAAATAAGAATAAAGACATTATTATGAAGACTTCGACGAGTTTGTTAATTCATTTACGGTCCACAGCTGGAAAGTAAGAAGAAGGAATAATGGTAAGATTAAAGCAAGTCGTAGACTACTCCCTTACGGGTACTGCGAAGCCTTATAGATCGACTGAAAGTTGATGGGGAGGGATCCATCGGGTGAACACGAAAATATCATTTTGGAAGGGGATGATTCGAGCGGGAAACGAAAAATGATTGTTCTGGTAGGGAGTGAGGAACATGAAAATAATCACTTTGGTCGGGAGGGATCCATTGGGGGAACACGAAAATTATCATTTTGGAGGGGATGATTCAATAGGGGAATCCGAAAAATGATAGTTTTGGTGGAGAGGAATTCATTTGGGGGAAGGGGGGGGGGGATACACGAGAAGCGATCGTTACGGTAGGGAGTGGGGAACATGAAAAATAATCACTTCGGTCGTGAGGGATCCATTGAGAGGAACACGAAAATTAGAAATTTTGGTAGGAAATAATCCAATGGGCGAACACGAAAAATAGTGATTTTGGTATGGAGGGATCCAATGGAGGAACACGAAAGAATACCGCCTGGGTAGGGATCCATCGGGGAATAGTAACGAGTATCAAGAAAAATGCGGAAATCAATGAGCAGAGACCGGCAGAGGAAACCTTCGACTATTTACCGAGACAGTGATAGTGACATAGCGAGTTGTAACAAATCGATGTCAAAACAGTCAGTCGGTTTAAGCTTCGATTGAACCACTGACGGATATCAAGCAATTTTCCGCATGAATATTCGTATGTTTGGCACGAGGCATGAAGAAACGGCCATGACAAAGGAGGCCAGACAGAGCAGAATAAAACCTCTCCAGCGGTTAATTGAGCGTACGATAGGCCCTTACATAAGTATCACGGTCACACAGAGTGAATTGAAAGCTCCGATTGATGACAAGCAAGAAAAACGGAGCCATACAACATTACTCACAAAGATGGAAGAAAAAGAAAAGTAAAAACTTACTGATGGTCTGAGGCAAGTTCACGGGAGCCCCGACGACAGCCGTGAAGGCTGCGGAGACGTAAAGTAGGACTAATGTCCACATAGGACGTCGTTTCTTAAGGGATCGAAAGCCAGCACGATCTCACAGTGACGACGACGAGTGCTGTGCGAGCAGCGGAACAGGCGCCTGTGCCGGCGTACTCCTACAACATGGAACGCGCATAGTTTACTAATAACCATTACAATTATGAATGGTAAAGGAGTGTCATTGAAAGAAAGCGAAGAAATGGGGGAATCGACATGCTCTGATGTGAAGCTAAACTTTTAAAACATCGATCTGAAGGTGTTAATCATCGCAACAGATGCAGAACTCGATCTGGTTCACGTACGGGGGAATACAGTTCTCCCACAGAAACACACCATCAATAGTCTAGTCTATCAAAAAGGGAAGAATCAATGGACGCCCCTTATTAAGGGAAACGAGAGCGAGTGAAACTACTAGGAGCATACGAAAACAAGCACACAACATGTCCTTCTCAGACACGACGACCGACGACAAGTGAGGTCATTGAAGAGGGTGGATGAGTCATGCCTAGAACTCAAAATTGGGATGAAGAAAAATAAGTTGGCTGGCAAGGAAATTGATTCCAGAATGAGTGATACGCTAGCTCCCCGAAGGGGAACGCATGAGTTCTGCGCATTGTTGATCGACCTGTTGTGATTAATCATTTAATTAAGTGGCATACCAGTCGACCACAAGGTTTTTAGGCTCACTCAAAATGACAGTTCAGGAAGGAGCAAATGCTCATGAACAAATGAATCAAATGGTCAAAAGATTGTAGTTTCATAGTTCCCTAAGTGAGAAAGTGAGAGCAGATTGGCAATCGACCCCGTGGAAATGGTAGACAGCTAGTTTTCCATAGAGATTATAGGAATCAAGTTTGAGATACACACGTACAGTCAAAACTGACAACGAATCACAATCTTACTGAATAGAATTGATCACTGAGTGTGGTAGAATAGGATTGGTGTTTGTAAACGAAAGATGACAGACAATTTTCTTTCAATAAAAGAATGTGAATGCGCTATGGGGACGGAGCGATCGAGAGGTGTTATGTGGTGTAAGAATGGCATTAGCTGCTACCGTCTT
>UZAF01019448.1:0-21379 GCA_900617895.1 Haemonchus placei | reverse complement strand
GAAATAGAGCTTATTTAAAAACCTCGTGAAGAGTTCAAGACAACAACAAACTCAGTAATATAATCATGCCGAGGTTCATAGAAAGCCGTACATGGAGCTCTTGCCAGTCTCGGCAACCTCGGACAGAGCTGCTGCTCCTCACGCTTTCAAATATTCGTTAACACTCTCACCATAGCATCGCAGTCGCAGTTTCGAACGACAGCTGAAAAATGCCTTTCGCTCGGGTGAATCCACACAGACATACCAACTCGAGAGTCTTCGAAGAGAGACGTCCATTAGCCGCCTAGGTACTAGAAAAGCACAGAGGACTCTGCTTTTCTAGCAGTCAGATGTGCGACGAGCCAGTCATATTTTTCGTCGATATTGTCGATGACGATGCTTCCCAGGAAGTCGCAAGGAAAGCGAAGTGGTCACAATTGATGACGGTCCAGGGTTTCGCTTTTTGTACTTAGCAGCTCTTTTGCCACACATTAAGAAAGGAATCTAGAGAGGAGATTGTCCGACCACGCTAAAAATTCGGAGCCACAACAACATAAGACAATCAAAACTTCTTATTGAAAATGATGTGATGTAATACCTTAGGGCATTGTCTTCCAATTGACTCCCAGATTCATCGCAAATGGAAGGGCTTCTGGAACTGCGAACAATCCTGTCGCTGAAATCAATTGATGCGTGGGCAACGAAGATTGTTGGAGCCTTGGTTGAGCCACATTTTCTCAATCACAAACGTCCGACTCGGCGTATTGACGAGGATACCTACGTCGCCAACAACGCTACTCCGTCGCATGCTCTGAAGGACAGTTTTTCTCCAGTCTCGAATACAGTGTGCGATGCCTTCTCGTATCGGTCAGTTCGATGACGTCGAACTTGATCTTCCTAGCTTTCATCCTCAGATTTTGTACACGCTTCCGATGCAGGCGCTTGTGCACCTCACGTACAGATCACCACTTCAGTTCTTCTCCTTTTGGGCAGACTGTTTTGGTCCTGAGATTTTAGCAGCCTCTCTCGTGCGGTCTAACTCAACGTTGGCGTATTGGGGCATTCAGCTTCAGAGGAAAGAGTAACCATTTTTATTACTGTTTCTGGCATGTGAGTATCAACGGGTAGTTTGTCGGTTTCTAACGTGAGGCTGGGTGGACCCGGCGTTACTGACCAGCTATTCCAAGAAGTCCATTCATTGGAGGCGCACCGAATCTCTCCTGGGTTACTCCCAGGTCGCTCGAACGCAAGCTTTTTGCTGAGCCGATTTGCAGGATACATCGACCTCATCTGCAGACTCTCGCCACACATATGCATAGATACTGTGCGAGGTGACAGGGTTTATAATTTGACCGTAAGGAAGCTCGTCCCTGAATTCATCTGCGCCTACGGGCAAGTGCCGGAGACCCCTTGGCACGCGATTGATTCCCCTAACCGCCATCTAGGATNGCGCCACTCTTCAATAGCAGTGAGCAAGCAGATCCGCGGCTCCAAAACGTAATTAATTTATTGGCCATCGGCATCGCTCAGTATTTTTTGAGAGTCTGTCATATCTGAAATCCTCTTAGAGTTTCTTATAATAAATGTGCCGAAGTGCATGTTGAAGGACATTTTAGAAACATAGTTGTCCAGATGTACAGCAGCTGATCGGTTTGAATTTGGAACCAAAGCTATGAAATTACCCCTAGATTGAAATAATGCTAATCAGATTCAGCCTTCGAATTTTCACCACCACCTTAAGATCACCTCGCAGCAAAAGGGGAAATCTCAGTGTTCGACTGATTAGTCAAGTTGGTGCGACTTTGCCAGGAACTGCTATCAATCAATAGTATCTTTTATCATCAGTGATTTCAACTCATTCAGTTAGTTGAGTAGGTTTGCTGAATCAATGGCTTGACCAGGAACAGAGCAGTGTTGGTGCCTCAACACAGGTCGAGAAGAGATGACACTTCACGTTTCCTGAAACGTTTTGAAAAGCCCACAAAACGAAGGGAAGCAGCGCTTCATGGTGGGATCATACTAGCCAACTTGTTGGGAACATATCTTACAGCTTTTACAGGATGTGGAACAAATCATGAGTGGTTTTTTACAATCTCGAAAAAACAGCCACTGATATGCTTATGTATTTACCTCTCAGGAAAGTGNTTAGCGAATTTTTTAGAAAGTAGCAAAGAATCCCACATGAAGTCCGTAACTCCTGAATCCGTATCCCCTGAACAAATCACCGATCATTTAGCTTCAGCGAACTTCAACGTGAATTTCAAAGTATGATGACTTATCAGTGGATGCCTAAAAGTCATGAATGGATTTGATGGAAGATTTGATTTCACTGATGGCAAAACTCGAAAAATATTGCCTGTTGGAAAACTTCTTTCCCCCACCCTTTCACTCACTTATTCACAGGGCGTAACTTCTAAAAATCATTCTGTAGAATTCTGTGCAAAACATGTTTCTATGGACGATGGGCAGTGTTCGCATTATAGCATAATTCCTTTGACATCCGCTGCTGTAGCTCTGGAAATCGCTCTTGACATTGAGCTGCCTTGACTGCTAGTGCTTCACGAATTCAAAAACTAGATGGTGCTAAAGGAGCTATATGTGGTGCGATGGAGCCTTTAATTGTCTCCTTGGAGTCAGAAACGTTTCTGCAGCCATAATGGCAGCGAATTGCTAAGGGAGACTGGCTATAATACTACCACTGCCCATCCACTATATATGTTTTGACTGAGAGCTCCAAAACGATCCTCAAGAAGCTCGAATTTCTGGCATTACGACCAGCCCCTGTCTAACTCGCCAACCTAGTTTATGGCGACGAGAAACGGGTAGCCCGTGTAAGCTACAAAGAAGCAGCTAGTAGCATGACAAGGCAAACGTGACACTCTGACTCAAAACCTGATCTCTATCCTTCAAGAAAAACGATCAGTGTTTGGTGGGACTAGAGAGATCATTAAATGGGAACTGTTAGCAATAAATTCCACAGTTTCGGCCGAAGTCTACTCCACCCGGCTAGGTTGTGTAGCTGCCTCCTTACATGGTAAACAGACAATATACTATATCCAGTCTCTCTGTGATAAGGCTCTTATCTGCATTGCGAAGCAGCTCTAGGGAAGTTCCGGAGCTTAACATGGCATGTTCTGGCTCATCAATCGCATTCACCAATGAATTACGAACTCTTAGTTGTGGTAATATGTAGTCGACAACTACGCTACATATGTATATTTGCGAAGGTGCGATTGTATTCATGAAGAGAAATGTATTCGAAAGTTCCTTCCTAAACGATGGGATCCTTTTTTGATAACGTAACGCTGCAAGATTAGAATAGCATCATTGCGTCCCATCAGCGATCTCCTTCTGAGACACATGGGATTCGTAAAGTTCTTGCTGCCTTCTTCTGTAGAGCACCTTTTCTTCTTGTACTGTTACTGCGAACAACTGTCGACCACTCCACTCTTTATTCATTTCTTCTTCTCACGCCTCAATGAAGAATGAGGCCATAACATTACTACTACTTTTAAATTAACGCAAACTTCAAGTCAAATGAGAATCCAATGAATGGCACTTTTGCAAATTTTTCGAGTTCGAAAAAAGTGAGCAGGAATTTTCATCACCAATCCATTCAAACAAAGTAGAAATTCAATAAACTCATCAATCAACCAAAAGTTTCGTCCTATCTGCTCCTAAAAGCAGAATTCACTATAAAAATGGTTCTGAGATTTCTTTCCAAGGTGAACCTGTGACACGCATGGATAGCCTAAGAGGCTCTGTCGGTTACAAAAAAACGGCCTACGCAGGGAGTAATAGGGGCCAACAAACCGGCATAGCCGACGTACACACGCGAAGTCTGCCGAGTTATCACGACGTTCTGGAGGCTTCAGAGGTTGGGTTGCACCATTCGCACGAGAACGCATAGGTTGCACGCAGGGACCTACTCGTGCCAACTGTACGCAATGACACTCGCGTCTGGACAGCTCGTCTAAGTTCCCTTTCAACTCAACGTATGTCCGCCGCATTCTCCTCCAAACGTGATTTTGAGCCTTCTCGAATACCCTACATCTCTCTGAATAAGTCGATTTTCGCGTTTTGTTTTGCGTTCCTAAATGTTAGGTCGTAAGGAAAGTACTTGCCGTTTTGACAGCTAATTTTCAAAAAATCATAACTCATCTCGAAGTGAACATTTTTATTCGGTGTAAGTCTTATTCGATTCTATATGGCTTTACCAACGTGCATAGTTTCTTTATTCAAATCCTTCGAAACCGTGGCGATATGGATTCCAAGAATTCGAGAAGGGCGGCTTTTACGTCGCTTTGATTTTTTAATTGTCGATCTTTCGAGAAGTTGTCCAAATCCTTGAATGAATGAGGCCAGCTGGTGAAAGGTCCAATCAGTAGGGAGGATGAAGGAGAGCTTCGATTCGTAGCTCGTTCAACTCCTGGAAGACGATTTGTGACACATACGCTCGTGCAAAAGCATTACTAATGCTGGCTGAATTTGCTCCAGTTTCGTGTACATCTTATAAATTTGATCACGGTAAGACCATGCGATAACGGTTTCATCGGACGAAGAAATGAGGGGTTGATCCATGAATGGACCATTGTCTGCCTTAGGTGTAAAGTTGGAGGCTCATCTACACCTAATCCATCGAGCAGAACGTTTTCTGTTGTCATATACGATCCATTTTTCGTCACACGTTACAATGAAGGAATGGCTCCATATCATTTCTTTCCATCAAATTTTAGGCGCCTCAATTGCTGCTGCTCCGTTAATATTGTGACAACCACTTGTCAGGTTTCTTTACCAACAAAACTGTATGAGTGATCAACGGCGACAGTATGTGAAACGTTCATATGCTTGGTAATCTCTACCAAAATTTTTCTTCTACCCTCTCCCACTGCTCTTAGCTAACCATTGCGATCAACCTACGATGGTTCACCAAAAGCAGTCGATCTAAAATTCGCTCTTGGCCTTCCAGTTACTCGTCCCCATTTCTAAACTTCTGAAACTAAAGATGATGCGTTTAGCTCTGATGCAGAGCCCTCTCCCCTTGCGACGTCGATGTTTGTGGCCGCCTCCTTCATAGTTCGACCAGGCTTGAATCCATCAAGTGAAATCGTTCGAAAAACAGCATTCTCCATTTCGGAAGAAAACGTCTCGAAGATTTCAAAAACCTCACGGAATTTCGAGAAAAGTGCTCTGACAGAAAGAGCATTTATGGTTGACCTAACGAGCACAATACTTCGATAGGTTCAATTGAAACCAGCCAAAATTTGAATTCATATGGCGTGTGCGCGGAAACGGCAAGAACTTTCCTTACAACCTAATATTATCACTTCCATTATTCGTCTAAAGATAGATACCCGAGAATTTTCGTGAACTGTGCCTTCAAGCGTATCATGAAGGGAGGGTGCAGATTCAATAGAGGAGGTGAAAGTAATGCATTATCTTTGCAAGACATTTCCTCTACTGATCATGCAAATCATAGATCCCCATTCTGCCCCGTTGAACCCTTGCCCCTTATGAATCATTTAGCCTCTGTCATCACTGATGACAACCTCAGGCATTGAGAACTAGACTATTTCTCCCCTTAACGATTCAAGTTCGTTTAATTAACCTTAGTCACTCGGTTACACAAAATTTTATTGCAGACCCTTCATAACCAGTCCACCACACTGGCTCTTTATTCGCTTGTTACTTGTTCTTCTAAGAATGACTTTTTCGCAGAGGAATATTTCGAAAACACATAACGCCAGGAGAGCATGTTTATGTTTTGATGTAATGAGGTATTGCTCATCAACGAAGAAAACTTGAACGATCAAACTTTGTTTTTTCAGATAAAAAGTAGATCTTAAAATTCTAGAAATACTGCTAGTAGGCAATGCTCCTTATTAGCAACTTTGAATAGACTTTCTCAAAGTACCTTCCCATTTTGGCTCGAATTAGTGCTGATCCTTTCACCAACAATTTTGGCACAAACCTTCTACCAACATTTCCATTGCTGTGGAACCTTGAAGAATGATTTATATTTGTAGCTTCCCCAATTGCAGAGCGATGTTTGTCTTGATAATTTTCAAAAAAAGATAACGTAGAAAAGACAATTCCAATTACTCGACCAAGTTATAAGAGTTCTTGAAATGATTCATAGCTTCGAAGTAATCCTAGGATCGGGTTAAAAAGAGTTTTTATGATTACATTGCTTAGTAAACAACACGAACTACTACTGTCATTGGCAAAAGTTCTTTTCAGTGTGAAGTAAACGGTAGCTAATGAGAAATGTAAGAAAAACGGTGAGGGCTACTACAACTACCTCATCCGTTTTCACCACTTTCATGTTTACTAAAAATTCTACAGTCTTTAATGATCCAAAGCTCTCCGGTCCCCCAGTATTTCTGGGACATGGGAAAAGTCTTGGTCTGCAGTTCCTAATGAATTCTGATGTTCCTTTGAATATGACTGTAGCAAGTCATCTATGTCATTGCATAAAGACCATGACGGATCATAATATCCTTTGCTATAGCTTACGAACTGTTGCAACAATAGAGTAAGGAAAACGCAAACACAACATTCGATGCGATAGAACTTTCGATAATTTTCTTCGGTAATTTTCGATTCCAAGTTTGTGGCACATAAAGGTACTTCCCATGTTCCGTGAATGACAAGAAGCTCTTCCTTCATAAATCTCTGATGTGAATGATAAGGTAGTTAGTTCATTTGATCATGAACAGTCCGCTGATCCTAGTGAAACAAAAATTCAAGGAGAAAAAAGCATGTGAGTGTCTCAAACGTCCTGAATCAGTGATAAATGCGCTGGCACCCTCTACAGACAATTTTCGAGGCCACATGACCCTTCGACTCTTTTTGTACCGATTTGATATCATTTCCAACGACTTCCCCAAGTTTTCCTTACATTCTGCACGTATTTTGTGGGTGAAAGATTCTATGATATCAAAAAATTTGATAAATAGTTTGTCATGAGGCAGAATCAGAGAAAGGGCCTTTCCAAACCACGAGAATAAAATTTCATCGTGAAAAGCAGAGAAGGTTATAAGGAAAGTGCAGAACTTCAGAAAAATCTTGCAAAACGTAATGAGTCTTGAACCTGTACATTCCAGGCCCCGTCTGCTTGACTCATCGCATTACCGGAACTTCATCCAATTTCCTCCTTCTCGAACTCTCTCAGGCTTTTTACGGAGAACTAGGATTACCCTAATACTGAAGTTTGCATGGCAAACTCTGATGAAAAACTCACTAAAGAAAACAGATCAAACAAAAAGGGTCATAGTTATGGTGCCGAAAAATTACTAAAATTCTGGTGTTGATCAATCAAGTTTTGGGATGGGCCCCGCATTCGACTTTTAGTCATAATCATAGTGGCGTTTCGAACCTTATGTGGCCGTGCGCTGGTCAGCCGATACCAGCTCTATCATCGCCACTTTTATCCTCCTTGACTAGTCAGTTCGCAGTTAACCACCTAAGGATGAAGGCTTGGTTGGTCTGGGCCAGTAACAATACGGTTCAATTCTTTTGATATCATTGTCAAAATATTTACTTGGCGTTCATCAGCCGTTCAACTTGCATATCTCATCTGTCGCTCATTTCGTCACCTTTTTGTGTGGTTGGGTCGGATCTGTCGCCGACGTCAGTGTTCAATGGAAAATCTCTTGTCGACGTCGTTGTCGTCGTCGCTGTCGCCGCTACCACGCCCTGTGAGTCACGCCTTATTACAGCGTTGATCGTCCGCACTCGGGCTTCCCCGTTCCATAACCATGCAGAAGTCCCTTTTTACGCGTCTCTGGTTCGTCATCTTCGTCATCTCTCCCACACCCACACCTCTGCTATCAAGTTTGCTCTCTGCTTACTAATGAGCACCCACCAGACCACCTCAGAGCCGAGCATTGATGCTGTAGCATGATTCCTTGCGAATACTGGGAGACCTCCATAGCAATGTGTTTAGGAGCTTCTCTTTTGGGATCGTTAAATTTGCGTCGAATTCGTGAGATAAGGGTGGTATATGAAAGTGAAGTTTCCGAGCCATTGTAGGATAAGGAGGCCTTTCTGTTTGTGATAGTGATTATTTGGTCGTATACACGCTATTGTTCGCGTGAATTTCCGGAAACGTCTCTCACATTCATATCATGTAGCTTCAGAACGTAGGATGAGGGCGACCTTTAAATTGCTCTTGTTCATCGAAATGTAGACTTTTAACGATCAAATTCTCTTTCCTATCCGCTTGAGTGTGGGTGTTCTCGTAAATGCGATCGGGAAAAGATTGGCGGTGCTTTGAACTACATCATCAACGAAGGGTATTTTGTCAGGAAGTTGACATGTATCAGAGGATCAATGAAGTGATTTGATTTGGTGGTGGCTTAATAGCATGGGTCCACTTTGATAAATTGCCTTAACAAATGGCGATGACTGAAAAAGAATCGCGCTACCATAAATTCTCTATGGCTCCCTCTTTTCGTCACGTTTGTTCGCTTCACTGTTTCTACTTAGAAACTACCTATTCTGTGCTATCAGCTTAAAATCCGACTTCTTCAAAGTTTTTTGAGTTCGAAAAAAGCGATTAGAAGTGTGCATGACATATGACACTTGCTAGTGGTTGGAATGTTTTTACACTCCTTTGACCTGTGTCAATCTTTTCGAGCACCCCCACCCTCCTGAATTGCATGGCAGTTCTGATAACTTATCAGCCGAGTGTCCTCTCGTTAATCATGGCGAGCTCCTTTGATTTTAAGCGATAACCTGGGCCAGTTCCATTGTTTGTGTTTCTTCTCACAGCCTCTTGTGGGATTCGGCATTTTTGTCTTCCTGCCGAGTCATCACACATCGTTTTTCCCATTTCTTTTGATTTATTTCATACAAACCTTCTCAATCGGATCAGCCTGTGTGAGAGCAGAGACTTTATGCGAGGCAATAATCACCTAATGACGTCAGCGTAAAGGTTCTGGAAGTCGGGCACGGAGAACATTCCATCGGGTTTTGCAGGGACCGGTTCGTGGGAGGATGTTTATCGACATTTCCGGTCGATATCATCATCTATACCTTATTGGAACTGTAAAAAAAGAAAAGTCAACGATTTCCGCTTAATGATGAAATATCTTTGCAACTGTGTATCATCTCAACCGAATTTTACTTATAAGCCACCATCATAAGTGATAAACCGAGTGCTGGCTATATTTTTTATTCGTTTCTTCCCACAGCTCAGCTAGCTAGATGAAATTACAAGATATGCTTCCCGTGACTCATTGGGAGACCATTCACATTTCAGAAGTCGTGCAGCTCGAGTGGTCATCACTACTACTGCCCTTTCTTTCGCTTGAAGTGTTTATCGGTCGGTCTCCGGCCTTCCATCGCTAAGGTCTTTTTCTCCAAAAAACAGTTCACCTTCACATTACATTTATGACTTCCCTAATTTCATCTCTCCTGTGAGAAATTTATTGGTAGAAATCTTTTACTGCTAGCAAAACTGAAACTAATTTGCTCATTGGCCACCAAACTATCATCCTAAAACGAGAAATAGCTGTTCCGGCGCCTAGAGAAAGGTATTTTGTATTGAAAATATTTTGCTATTTGTTCAGGAAAGCAATTTCACCGAATTAAAAACACAATTGTAGAAACCCGTTCCATTAGTGCACTCCCGCCCAAGAGGAGCAGTTTTCGGTCGATTTTTCGTTCCCCGAGCGACTTTTGTTGTAACTCTTGAATTCTGGATATTTGCAATGATGTGTCTCAGCTAACAAACCATAAGGTAGTTGAATTGCTTCTCCCTCTTTTCTCTTCCTTTTCTTCACTTCTGACGTCCACAGCCTTCCACATTACTCAGTCGCTAAGCATTCCCATTGTTTTCGTCTCCGTTTATAGATTTACTTCATAATCAAATCGGCATGCGTTCTATTTTGCAGCATTCCCTTCTCTTCTCATTTCCTACAGGCCAAAACCTTCGCTACTTCATGTCCACGATTTAATCGGCGCACAGTCCCGGAGTCTCTACTCCCACTGGTCCGCTTCCATGAGAGCTTGGGTTCCATAAACTGAAGGCATTTTTTATGCTCTCCCTAGCATTGCGAAAAAAACAATTTTGAAACTGCTTATGCAATTATATTAAACCATTGAGACCGAAGTAATCGTGGATTCTACGGGCCCTGTCGCAAAGGATGACAAGCAAGTATTCCACCTATTCTGCTGATACCGTAAGTCACAAATCACAAATTACAAGCAAACAGCGCTTGTTCCGTTTCTAACAACCCACTTTGGCGTCGTCTACGGTTCGTCCTTGACTTATCGACCTTTCCATATTACAGATAGAGTATTAAAGACTACAAAAACTATTCCGTGTGCGAAAACCACCTTTAACAGCAGTTCTTCTCAACACTTTGAATGCACTTCACTATTGAATGATAAGAATAATAACAGATTTGAAATAAACGATTAGCACTGCTAGTATCAGGGGTCTGACTGTACTAGTTTTATCGAACAGTTGGATTGGGGCACAGAAATTTTCAGACCTTGTTGGTTAAACATGGGTCATGCCCTTAATACAGCTCGCGCTAGGGTTCTAGTACCTTTTTTACGCCCTATCTGGACCGTGTTTCCAACCTGCAACATCCTCCTGCTATCCTTTGCGATCACAGGTTCATCCTAGGGAATCATGGAAGCCATTTTTATCGCTAACTGTGAATTTAAGTGAAATTAAGGGCTAAGTGCATTTCGTGCTACGAGGACGGCTGAAGCAGCAAGTTTCTCCTATGTTCCTGCTGTTCTGTGTGGGATGAGAAATTTATCTGCTGCTCTTTATGACTAGGTTTTCTGGGTGAGCGAATCTAGCAATAATGCTCGCTTTCTTATCATTGGTTCCATATCATATTAATGTTATGATGAGACGGTTGAGGGGAAATGTGTACCAGAGGCACTACTTTACCACATACACTGAGCGAGAAAGATTTTAGGATCAGAATCACGGCAAAATAGCAAGTCATTGAGCATTTCGAAGATTGGGCTTCCCGCGGCTTTCGCGTGACTTGTGCAACCGAGAACCCAATCGATCTTGTAGAGACCTATCCTGTTACTTCTTAATTGTGCAGTGTTTACAGAATAACCCCGAAGGTCTGGAGTTAAATGCTGGCCGCGAATGGAGAATCGATGCAGAAGTTTATTCCATATGGGAGACTCAGCACCTCTCTGGATAACGACCACAAAAACTGGAATCAGTAGGACAAGCGGATCTAGAAGTTAAACATTACTGGAACCTTTCTAATCCCTGAAATTAGTGACGCATAATGCCCTGTATTTAACTTTCTTTTTGTTGAGCTTTTTACAGCTCTCCCGTTATCACTTGATACTTAATCTTACATAATTTCACGTCATCCCTATTGCATCATTCCTGAAATACGTCAAGTTCTGCTGCACTTTCCATCCAGGAATGTAGGCTGTACTGCATGACTCAACTAAACAAACGGAAAGGTCGAAGATACAATGAGACTCCAAGAACGCCCTCGCACAAACCGTTCGTCATCCGACCCTCAACCCAAGTCTAGCCAATGAGATTCCTTTCCCAGGTGATGACTATTCACCACCTTTGTAAAATCTTGATCACAAGTGGCTGCAAAAGTGGTCTTTGCTTCGTCGCTCAGCCACGTATTGTGCAAACTCTTAACGTCGGAAGAAGTAACGCACACTTCACTCTCCTCCCTCCTGTCAATCCTCCCCACTCCGCCCTCAGTTCCCCAAACTTTGATTTATATTAATTCGCTATCATACATTCAATGTGGTCGCTAAATATTGGATTGCTCAACTAACTACGACTTCTGTCACCCTGATTCATCCATGCGGGCTTTCACATCGTGTTCTTCTTATCTCACCCCCTTCTTAACATTCCGAAGAGTTTTAACGGTTCCATTTGTTATCTGAAACACAATTCAATTCTTTTGAAGAACCTAGCAGGCTACTAGTGTCGCCTTACAATTACAAACTTCTAGTGGCTTTCAGATAGGGAGCCTACATCTGCGATTTCCGATGATAGCCTGAGCAATTTCGATTGGTTCTTATGTTCCTCACAGACAAGACTATGAACTTTTCTTGGTCGCTCAGACCACAGCACAACGTTTTAGACGGTACCCTGTGTAAATATTTGATGCTCGCTAGATGCCACAATTTGTTTGATGTTTCCCGAATGTCATGACGAAACCGAGATGAATCTCAGAAGCATAAGAATGAGATTTTCATTTTTTTCGTCTTACCCGTTCCACCATTTGCCAGCTTCGCCTTTTCGCCTGCACAAATTGTTTGAAATAGCTCGATATGATTTTGTATTCAACTCTCGAATTGTTTGAAACATTTCCCATAGCATATGTTCCCGCTCCACATCGACTTCTCATTTCGTACTAGGATTCTGGTGCTCAGTCGATGTGAGATAGTTGGAGTATTCCTATAGGATGGAAAGGGCCCTGTTTCTTTGCCGACATGGGCGGTAAAGGCAACACCAGTGTATCCTAGGATAATAAATAAAATTGTGAGTAAATCTGCATTGAACCAAAGTGCATATCATATCGAATAAGGGAATGAAATACGTCAGTAGGCTGCTTGGCTGTTTAAGTGTAATACACTAGTAGGATCTGAGTACTTTTCCATCTAGTCCTGTGCGAAAAAAGACAGGAAGCTTTCCTGCTAATGTCATTGAAGGATTGTTCCGACTTATTTGAACCAAAGCAGACGCTCGTCTACGAGGCCCTCTTCCCTTCTCTGTACGATGCTGACCTTCCTAATATCCTTTTGAGATTTCCTGCGCATCATGTAAACCCAGTCGCGGAATCGGGCCAATTCCTTTCTTGAACTTCTCGCTAGGAGCAATAGGCAACTGTCATCGCTANTTATTTGAACCAAAGCAGACGCTCGTCTACGAGGCCCTCTTCCTTTCTCTGTACGATGCTGGCCTTTCTAATATCCTTTGAGATTTCCTGCGCATCATGTAAACCCAGTCGCAGAATCGGGCCAATTCCTTTCTTGAACTTCTCGCTAGGAGCAATAGGCAACTGTCATCGCTAGACATGATGATTTCGTTAGTTCAAGATGCATTATCTTCGTCGAATTCATTATGCGCAATGTTCTGCAAAGCGTGGCGCCTTCAGCTCCTGTTGATGCATGGATTAGTGATAATCCTTTTAGGTGCTGAGATAGGTACCCTTCGATCAGCAGTACAGTAGGGACCAAGGCTAACTGATGTTGCTATCGAACTTATTGAAATACTCACCGGCTCCATTTCATTCTAGAAACTGAGCAGTCATCACAATTCCATGGAGCAGAATTTTATTGAACATTGCAGAAATCTGTTCTAGTTAAGTCTGTACCTGCTTTCTCAAGTAATCAGTCCCATCAGAGCACGGCGAAGCATCTGCAGACGAAAGCAACTGAAGGAGACTTTTCCTCTAAAGGACCGTTGTAGATAACCATTCAGTGCCAGTCAATGATTGGACCTTGTGCCTCTACATTGATTAGGGCACATTTTATAATATTATTTTTCACAACAGTGAAGAATAGCAGGCAGAACTGTACTAGTAGTGTACTGGTAGAAACAATAAACTTGGAAGCACAGAATCGGGCTCAACTCCTGTAAAAGGCCGAGCATTCAACTTGAAAATCAGGAGCTTTGTGCTATCCTGTACAGAATGTATGACCAGCTGTTGACAAATTTCGTTCTCCTAAGTTCAACGAGAAAGCTCAAGATGAGCGTCCACTTACATTCTTATTTGGGGTTACTTGGGTTGCCTTCAATTTTTCGCAGTGCCCCATTGAGGGCAAATAGTCGCCGCGAATTGTTCACGAATTCAAACAAATGACAGAGTCATTTTGGTGCCTTCAAAAGGGTCAATTTTGATTTCATTATAAGTCGGCTGAGACCGCTGCAGTTAGACTAGTGTGGGTAGAGGATGTAGGGTGTGGTGCATCTGCTAACCGCCACATGGGACTGGTGTCAAAAAAAGATTTCATATTTGTGATAAGAATCGTTTCATTTCGGAGCACGTGGTGGTGATGCATAAGTTATTGTTAATCTATCTGAGTAGCCGGTTATCTACATGATAAATGGTCACGATTACTTGTCGTTTACTTAGTTGTCCATATTGGCATTTTTCTTCCGCATACTTTGGCTTGCTACCGACTATATTGATATTTTTGAAATGTTCGCTCCTAAGCATTGGCGTACTCTATAGCATCCTCCATCCCGTCCCGTGATGAGGGTATCAAGGCTTCCAGGAACGACTTCTTTCTGCACTAGGTCCGCAGATCAAAGTCTAGATCGTCAGATTTGCGATGTACCTCCAGGAGCTCGTGTATCTTGCGCCGCTTGAGAAGCAGGATAATGGTAATAGGCAGAGGACAACAGGGTGGCGAACTGTAGTGATGCAAGTGATAAAGTATAAAGATGAAGACTTCTGGCGTTGATCAATCCCGTAGTGGCGAAATCGAAATCGTTGTGGCGTACTGAATGCGTGTGTGGCCCATGCAATGACTTGCGGTGGCCAGCCATGTACAAGTCAGGGCTTCTATCCTTCCAGACGAGTCTGGTACCAGTTAACCGACCCCGAAGCAATCGAGACCTTTTTGGTCAAGAAGATAACGAACGGGAATCGAACTGTGTGAAGTGCGCCACTTACCATTACACCACCGCCCTTTTGATGTAGGACATATTCATACCAGACTTGCACTTCGTTCTTTCAGAAGCACCTCCAAAACCTCTTCTTATGCAAATCACACTCTCCTATATCAGATTATCGGCTTTCCACAGCATCATCACAAGATCTGGATGAAAAGGGATTGAACCGAAGTTGATAGAAATTACTGTTCTCTCTCGACGTCTGCTGTTGTCTGGCTATGTCTTGAATAATAGGAGAACCATCTATTTTTGATAAATAATGGGTAACTATGTACATACTTAGTGCATCAACTGGTCAGATGTTAGCCACTTGTTCTTCCCAAGAGCTGCGAGACCCCGAATGTTTTCTTCCCCTTTTTCGCTGGCCTAAACATTACTGATTACTATGTCTGCAACTCCATTAGGATCGCAAAAGAAAACGTTCAATGCGACTTTGCCTTTGTAATAATGCTGGGATTCCCACCTGAAACTCCATATGTGTGTTAAATAATGGTCCTTAATGTGGACAAATCATGAGGGTGAACTTTATCATCCTACCTCTTCTTCGATCATCTACAAACTATTTTCTTTCAAATCGTAGAGGCGACCGTCCTGTCTTTTAAATTCGCACTATTTTGAGCGAATCTCGTCTTCACCCACGTGCAACTGAATACTCATTATTATCATTCATTCATTATCATCATTATCATTATCTTAATTTTAATGAATATGCGTAATCTTAATCAGTCCACACTACAACCCCTCGCTAATGGTACTGAAGAACTTCGTAGGAGAACCGTGGCACCTACCTGGCGCAAAAGACCATCTACATTCTAGAACTATTAATTCGAGAAATGGTAATGGTTGACGAAAAAAGTCACATTCAGTGTAAATGGACTGCCCAGGCTCCTGAAGTGTCTTTTTAAAGATCGTTCTCTTTGAGAGGAACCAAATTACCAACTATTGATCCACTCGTTCCGAACGAGTTCAGTAAGAAGAGCTTCCGTTCTGTTCCATGGTCGCGGCGTGTACTCCGCTTCATCCTTCAAAACCTTTACATGTCTGGGCTTTCTCCCGACTATGAGCAACCCGTGTCAACTTCTATCGTGGTTTTTTTCATACGCGGTCCTTAATCCAGTGCTTTGAAGGAGGTAAAACGAACCCTGGAGAAAGCACTGTAGGTTCTAGACAATCTTCTATTTTAGTATACCCCCATTGTTGTTCAAGGAGGATGGGAATCTTATTTGAGAGCTGTTGCCAAGGGAAACAGGGGTTTGAGCATCTGGAAATGATGAAGTCTACTGGCTCAGTTCTCATGCTTACCTAACTGTATTGCACAAACGCAAGACCCCGCACTCGATAACGGTGTTGAGTCATCTAACCACGAATCTCTATTTGCATATTATCATGCTGTTCAACTTGCAAATAATCGAATGCCGTAATATGTGTGTGTCATTCCCTCTGTCATTTCTCGGAAACGTTTTCTCAAGACTCAAAACGATTGGAAAATAAGTGCTGAGATTCCCCCCAGACAGATTGCTTTTCAGTTGGGAACGATTGATGATCTATCATCGACGCTACAAAAGGGAGAAGGCAGCGGAGAAATTCGTCCCCTTGGCGCCGTCGTACGAGCTCATACTCTCTCACAGTGAGCACGAAGACCATTCGATCATAAAATGGAGTCAAAGAGTTTAGATGGTATTTTAGATGAACCACCGCACATTGACTCTACACTTTCCGTAACTGTTGAAGAAGGTCAAACGCTCCGTCTGAAGTGTACTGCCGGAGAAGGAATCGACGAACAAACGTTGAAATTCGAACGAGAGCTAGAGGAAGTTCATGGAAAACGCACGCCGAGAAGGTTTCTAATCTTTAGGAAATTTCTGATCACAAACGAAGTATATATCGTTTTAGCGTCAGCCAACACATATTTAACTTTGACGATGCAGCCCATAGCGGTCTGTACGAATGTTTCGCGCGTACGAGTTCGGGAGAAGAGCACTCTCGAAAAATGAGAGTATCCTCAAAGGTACCCTTTTTCGCTGATTTTACCAGTCAAGAGCTCACTGATATTGGACATTATCGTATGTTATTATACTTTAGGCTGTCCTCCCTACAGACTTCGCACCTTGCCCTAACGGGGATGATTTTTGTGGAGCCAATGGGCGTTGCGGATTGAAGAATCAAGATAAAATTTGCGTGTGAGTGAACATCAACGTNAACGTACTTACTTGAAAGAGGCCTGTAAGAAGGAGATTCCGATGATGGCGAAAGACATAAGGAAAGCTACCGGCAAGAGGAAACTAGCGTTGGGTATTTGGATACATTGTTGCTTATTCATGCGCACCATAACAAGGTCAACAAACGGCTCAATTTTTATCTTGCCTGCTTTGGTGTTGTAATTCTCCCTAAGTAATTCTGAAATGCTAAACACCGTTTCCCTTATAACGTGGCAGTTCCCACACTGAGAATTTTTCCACTCAAAAAGCACGCCCTATCCATGCCTTCAGAGCCCCTTTGGCAGCTCATGGGTCAGAAATGCAATGAATTAAGTTAGAGTTAGCAGTAAGGATGAAGGGATAGGATTCGTTCGGACTTCCAATGATGCGCCATGCATACTCTCCTTTCGGAATGAATGTTGATCACGTAGTTGGTTAGAAATAGACCTGTCCTGTAAGACTCCGAAAGTTGTTAAGCACTCTCTTGTTCTTTTGAGTCAAGTTTAGTCAAAAAGTTAACCACAAAGACTTTTCTTCCCACTGATGTTGGCATAGTGGGTGGCGGAGCCCTTTCCCGAGAATAGCAAACACTGGGTTGCGACGAATTCTTTTTCTTCTAAGGAGTGGAATAAGCTCATCAATAATTTGAAAAATCTAATTCAACGATAAGAATGGATTCCTTGGCACATCTTGAATGAAATCATTTCCTTTTTTTCAAAAATTTGATGGATTCCATGAGCACTTGTGACAATGATTGTGAATATTTCTAGATGCGATCCTGGTTACGTTGGACAGCAATGCGAGCATCTACTAGTGAAAGATTATTTGAGTGAGTTTTTGGTTTTCAAAGTTCTGTTACAAATCAATGATTGAAATAAACTATGCTCACAGGAAATTCGATTTCAGTTACAACTGCGAAGGTTGTAGCTGGCGCCGGAGGAACACTGAATTTGGCGCTCATTTTCCTCACTGTACTTTTTGCTACATTATTTATTAAAGAAAGGTAAGATTAACTGAGTCTGTACCAGATTTTGATATTCTGTTGCAAATCGTTGTTAGAAATAACCGACAACTTTCGATATTTTGAAGAACACTCAACAGCCAAGCATACACTCACCAATCACTTTTCTTCCACATAATGAGCGAACTGTTTCAGAAAGCGTTTACGGCTTTTGCGATCTCAGCAGTTCCACTCGGTGGAAGAAAGTACGTGCTTTGTGAAACCACAAAACCCATACAAAGAGGCAGACTCTACTAGTCGAGAAAAGGTGCATCTCCAACGAGGCTATGCCTTCGACCAATCTATCCATCGGTCTACACGTCCGTCAGCTCTACGACGATTTCGAATTGCTATAAGAGTAAGTATATGATTTGGTTACTGGATGCACTTAGAATAAATGCAAGGTAGTACACAGTATAACCTTTTAGGATCGTCTTTCTGCCAAACCAAGTGGAGCACCTGCAGAAACGCCACCAATAACGTAGTAGGATATTTCATAAGCAGTATCATGCATAATGTTCTCAATCTACTTGCTACGGTCCCTATTCATAATATATTTCAATTGTGTTTTTGTTAATAATGAAGATATCATATTTATTTTGCAACATTGTAAATATATAGATCACCAGACCACGGACAAAAATGTCCTTAGCTCATTCCATTGATCTTACGCGACAAAAAAAATCATGAACACTTCATGAACAATACAAGAAGTAGCTGAGAAAGAATTGATGTCATCAAATTTTTCGCATTTAGGTAATATCTCAACAGATAATCATATATTTTTTTATCATATTTAATCATGGAGAACGCTTTCAAAAGGTGGTTGAGTGGTTCAAAACGCTAAAGAGGGAGCAGAGGTAACTAATGTAGGTTATGGTCCGCATCGTAAACGCGAGCTTCCACCGCATTCGCTTTGGGTGGGAATTCACGATATAAATACAGCTTCGTGGTCGGTCAAAGGATCTTCACAATAACCATCACAACGACCGCCGTCTCCGGATCCGTATCGAAAGAACGCCGCCGACGACCCACCAGCCAGCCTTAACTGTTTTTGTCTACCCTCATCCGTATTATTATCATCCTACTTAAATAAGCCTGTCTATCATGAAGTCTGCTCCCTTATCCAGGGCATCACCGGATGCGCCTTACACTGGACAGTTTCGAGGATCTCGTGAATGTCCCCTCCCACTTGTACCCGAGAAATAACCTTGTGGATACAGAGCGAAAGATGAAAGGGCGCTCGAGTCGCGACATGGGGGGCCAAGCCGACCTAGAGTGAAGAAAACGGACTAGAACTGGTGCAATGAGCACTCACTAAGACGAAGATCGAATTTCGACAAACACTATGGTCGTAGACATTGATTAAGTAGGAGCTGACTTCGAACTCTAGTGCGACAAAAGTGCCTTCGACTTCGTAACTCTGAAAATACAGAAAAAAAATGAGAATTGATGGCTCCATTCTAATTCCGTCGTGAAATCGTGACAATCGGATAGCTGAATCGATCAACTGCTGGTGCACGACTATAGAAGGGATTGCGATCTCATTTACTAAGACAGTATCTCATTGAATAAGTCAAAGCTACAACGTTAAAATGTCTTGATGAATTTTCGCTTGGTCGTTCAGCTGTTGTTCTTTTCTACCAAACTCCGACTTCGCAAAATTTCGATTTGAATAGTTGATTAAATTTTTCACAGTGTGCCGCGTGAAAAGACATCGCTGGAGGCAGGTTTCGTGAACTACGCCTTTCTAGAGCGGTAATGGCGCATCCAGATGATGGAGAGCTATCAGGGTAACCATAAAGTTATGAGAAAATTCAGCCGGTTTTTTCAACACAAAATAATCACGACAATAAAGTTAGATCAGTAATCAAGATAGTGGCCATTCTTAGTCATAATGGCCCTCTCTAAACCGGACATAGCACTGATGCTATTTTTAACGGCAGAAGAATCCACTCATCTACTACCCACTTGACCTCCTAGCGATTGTTGAATTCCTCTCTTCAAAGAAGGATGGTAGATTTTTGGAAGTATGGCAGTCATAGGGGTTGAGGTCAAGTATTATGTGAGTAGTGGGCTAGCCAGATTATGCTAAGCCTTTTCAGCTCCTCCATCGACGTCCTCGCGAGAGGTGGCCAGCATTATCATTCACAAACAAAAATTTCCTTGTCGTTGGTGTGAACTGGGAGCTCGAAACACCCTCTCTCATTTGTAAACAATACTCCTGCGCTCATCGCAGGAGTATTGTTTACAGGATTCCGCAGTGAAACGGATAGGGTCTCGCAGCGAAACGCACGGTTGTGCAAAGGAAGAATGAGCTCATGTCCTTCTTGGCGTGAGCTCCGCGCTTTGTAGCAAGCTGTCGACTTACGCCCACTGGAAGGCACTGCGATTGCTGTGTGGATTTTCATATGACATTTACTTTTTGACCTGAACAATAATGAAGCCGATTGATGTTGTCATTCGCTTACAGTCCAATATTTTCTGACACACACTGATTCACACTCGACGCTCCTGCTCATTGAAGGAGAGTGCGCTATTTGCAAAAAGCCCTGCTTTGAAAGTAACTTCCGCGGAGAACGTAATGGGTGATGGATTCGGGACTAGAGATCGTCTTTTCCATTTTCTCACACTTCGAGGAAGATTGCTCTGATGGGAAGCCAGAACGGTGTCGATATATGAGAACAGTGGACGTCCGCTTCGACAATTTGGAAGCAAATCTCTTCTCAGATAGAGCCATCGAGCCAGTTATGGCAGGTGACAAGGGAGGGTGCATTGCTGCTCATCAATCACCATGTTCATTTCAAGCCTGATTGTCGAAGCGATCAGTTTCGTAACGGTGAAGCAGGAGGCTCCGGTAGTCTTATCAGCGGTACATCGTTCAGTCGATGATTACGTCCTAACAACGACAAAGTCGAATTCTGATCAGTCGTAGTATTGATCTGTCAACAAAGCCCTTTCCTCCTACCGAATCTATAGCTTTCTGCTAGTGCGTTCGAAGGCAACATGCTTCCACGTCGAGAGGCATAATTTCAAAACTCTCCGGACACCTTAATACTTCCAGGACGAGAAAATGCTGGACGAAAACCTAAGCAATGTTTTTCCGAAAGTGTTCGATTCGGTGGGTTCCGCGGGTCCGTCGAAACTCGCACGCGGTGCGTAAGCCTGCCATACTTAATGGCGTCATTGGTAAATTGTCATTTGGGCATGCAAGAAGAGTCCAGTAAGCTTAAAGAGAAGATGACACGGAGTAGTGCAAATCATTCGCCCCACTGACATTTAGTGGCACGGTAATATCATGTCGAGATGGCAGTGGGCTTCACCGCGCGCGAGGTAGGTGGCCTAATTCCAACGAACTCGCGGGACGGGCGTTCCCCGAATTCGATAGATTAACGAATAAATAGCTGGGCCAAGTAACCAACATAGGTTTTACATCTGACAAAGAACTAGCAAAGTCAATGCGCACATATAACCTCGGGAGGGAAACTGCAATAACTGCACCGCGGGAGCAAGTAGCGTTCGTGAAAGAAATAATGAACGCCGAAACGAAAATAATGA
>UZAF01019447.1:10082-23949 GCA_900617895.1 Haemonchus placei | reverse complement strand
CGGGTAAGCCACAGAGGAGGAGCTCCGAACTGCTTTCAGGTCCTGAAGACGACGATTTGTCGATACGTCGACCAATAAAGCGGTTTCTGCATTAACAAACCTGTCGGCAAAACAGTGAAAAACATTGTACAATATGCCCAGGTTTCAAGAAGACCGAACATGGAAGTTATCCTTTTATTCTTAATTGTAGTTTTTTCAAAATTCCCCGATAAAAAGACATATTCCGAGGGATAAAAGTGGTGAGGACACAGTAATGAGGAATGATTGATAGTAGCACCAGCGCAGAAGAACCCAGTAAAGAGGAAATGGATAGTGATTGATAGCCGTGCCGTCACAGAAAAGACTCATCCAACTTTTTTTAAGTTAGTGCAGAGCTCCTTTATCAAGATGGCATTTCTATTTGAGCACTTTTTCACTTCTGCCCTTGAGCTGACGCTCTCTACATCAATGCATGAAAACTTACATCTTCCCTTGTAATATAGATGGGATTATTCATGATGATCCATGTGACCGTCTCTTGACAGCCAGGAATCGTCAATGAGCCCTCATACGTGACGTAATGATGAGTTCGAGGTAATAAACCAGCTGGATGAAGCTGACGTAGAGTGGTTCGCATACCTGAAAGGAATCCGGATTTTGCGATCGGGAGAAGACTCTGTACTTCTTACATTCAACAGAGCAATTTTATGAGCTGCCCCTCATTAGGCGTCAGATATTTTACGCTGATATAATGAGCGCAAAAAAAANAAAAAAAAGCTATCCATGAAGTCGATATCGATCCCTATGTCAGAATAGTGGTTCATGCGGCAAAATCCGCTCTTGCCTTGTGTAGAATTTTAGTCTTATTTGTTATATATGGATTATATAAGCTATTTCGTAAAGGTGAGGTCGCAAGTAATGTAGTGGCGGGTAAAGCACTATCCCACACGCATGGTTACAGGTTCGAATCCCGCATTGGTATCCGCCGGAGCCAACCGAGCCTTCCAACCCTTCGATGTCCATAAATCGGTCCCATGTTTGTCTGAGAGGAAAAAAGCGCTGACTAGTACATCGTCTGACCATTGTAAGTCATAGTACAGGCCACATACGTACTTAAAGCGCCTCGACGAATCTGAATAGGAGTCAAACGCGGGGCGCATCCCCAAGACGGGATTGATTGATACGAAGACTTCATCCTTCATCCTGTATTTCGTGAAGGCGTTTCACCAGTTTCCTTTGCTGTTCCATTCAATTATATTTAAAAGTACGAAACATCAGTAAGAACGAATAGAGCGTTCATACACTGATCCGAGTCAAATTATCTAGGATGAGGATCAAGGGTGGAATTTCGCAGCGATGAGCCGGCCAATGGTTTAAGTCTGACTCTTTTAGCACAAAGAACCTAAATGTAGAAGCCAGTTCAAAGATGAGCAGGTAACAATACGATGAGCTCTGATTAGAGCCAGCGGCACAATGTAGTGGCTCTAGCTGCAGGTAAGAAGACTATCCTACCATATATAACGCGCTAAGTGTGTCTGTTGGTTTGTCTGTGTGTGTGTAGTTGTGTGTTTGACCGGAAATTCATAATTGCGGTCCCCATGGACCCAGAGAGTTCAAATTTGATAGGAGTACAGGCGGCACGATGGGAACACTTATGGCGGGTGGCAGGACCAGACTCCGCCCATGGGGGGGGGGCGGGGTTTGTGCGAAATAAATGTTTGAGCGGAAAGTCGTAACTTCTGTCCCCGTGGACCTGAAGCCCTCAAACTTGGTAGGAGTACAGGCGGCACGATGGGAACTCTTATGGTGGGTGGCAGGACCGAACTCCGCCCACAATGAGGGGGGCGGGGGTTTGGGCGAAAACTCATAACTCCTGTCCTCTTGGACCTAGAGCAATAAAATTTGGTAGGAGCGCAGGCGCCCGGATGGGAACCTTTACGGTGGGTGTCAGCGCAGTCGCGGGCTTGCAGAGAAATGTCAAAATGAATATAGAGTGACTTGGTAGGAATACAGGACGCAGGATATACACTGATGATAGGTTACAGGACCGAACTCCGCTCCAAAGGGCGGAGTGTAAATATATAGTGTTCGTTCAGACCCAGATCGTTGAAGCTTGAAGGCACAAGGAGTTGGCTAGGAACATTGATGGTAGCTAACATAGTAGGCTCAGCCGCCATGAAGTCTCCAAATACTTTTTCCTCTGAATAATCGCTTTTGCGATATTATGCGATGTTCTATTCGGACACAGCGAAGACGGCTTACAGAAAAAATCGCTTCCAATTCGGAGCTGATACTGAGGATGTAGAGCTTTCAAAGAAAAAGGAGTATCCAAAGTGTTATTTACGCATAGCAGATTCTCTCACAGGAATGAGAGTTAGCCGGGCAGCCCGACTGGTAAAAACTATAGCCGAGCGTGCAGCTCCGTACAAAACCGCATACTCGAAAATACGTAATTTTGTAAGATGAGAACATCTTGCATGTGTATATTGTGCACCATGCTTGGATAACCTTTATAAGTAACCTACAATTACCTTTATAAGTGATACTTTGCGATGCCACCGTCAGCCGCCGTAGGGTAACTTCAGTTACTGTTCCAATCTAAAAATCGATTGACATTTATGTCGCACTAGACAAGCATTGAGCCTGTAGGAGCTTGCAACTCACATCTACAATTACGGCAATCGCCAAGAGACCCCGTGGTTGTGTGACGGCTTGGCTATAGTTAGTGTACAAGTCGATATTGTATGCGAGCAGTTGAACCTGAAAAGAGCTCGAGTAGACATGTGGGAAAAAATCAAGAGGAGAAGTAACATGTAGGAAAACTCGCCTCAGCCGGAAACCTCACTCGATCCACTGTATGTTCTGATCCTCGTTCCCCATCTGGTTGACCAAAGTGCACAGAAATCTGCAAAGCATAGTCATCGTGCAAGTGATGGTCTTTACAAGTTGCTGCTAGCACCATGGTATACCTGATGGAGCCGATATCGGTACGGTAAGGCTGGTCCACCGGTGATATTGATGGAGTTTTTGGAAAGGGTCTCATTTATTGTTATGATCGGCAATTGACCGATATTTTCAAATGTAGCTTCCACCTAAAATTCAAGGTGAAACTAGAGTTAGATGGTACGATATGGTGGTAAATCGGAAAAGGTTTTTCGTATAACCAAAACGAAATGGAAGGTAACGTCCCAAATAGCTACGGAAATCAGCAATTCCTAGTCACTAGATCAAAGATAGGCTTCATCGGATTCGATAATGAAAGGATGGTAGTTGTGAACAGATAATGAACTAGTTGACTAAAAATGTGAGCAGCCTTATTTTTAGTTGCGCGTGTAAAAACATCAAAAGTGGGAATTAGGCATGAAAATCGACTCGNTAGTTAGCGCATAAGTCAGTGGTTTTAGCATTCTCGATTAGTGTGGTGCCACTCAACCCACTCTGAAGAGATGGAAAGCTGTATTCAATTATCAAAACAAATCGCGGAGTAGTCTGCGCCACTTGCCACCCCATTTGCCTGTATGGTCGATGTGACCTTACAAAAAACACATCTGTATCTCCAACTTGCCCTTACTGTTGTTGATGAAATAGCAAAACCGAAAACAAACCCCCTCCCTTACATCGATCCGCTGTGCCCCATGGAGCAGCCCTTATAGGGTCATCTTGGATTCCCTTCATCCCCCTATGCGCCCGTTCGGGGTGTTTTATTAGTGCGATTTGGTTATCAGAGCAGCGAGACGAGAACATTCCGTCTCGATTTGTGCGACAGTGTGACGAAAGAAATGTTGGGGTAGGGGAAATGACCTTATTCACCTAGTAGACTTTAGAAAAGGTGATTATGCCAGATACGGCAAGCCCAGTTGAGGTTAGTGGAAGTTTTGTCCGTGACACTACCAGGCTCTTATCAAGTGAGCCTCCTCAATTTATTTAGGAAACAGTAGCATTTACGAATCTTCAGCAGAGCTAAAAAACGCCGCTAGGTTCTATTAATCAAACTGGCCCCGGAGTGGTAAGTGGTATTACTGTCAAGTTTAGGTGTATCCCGGTAGGGGAGGCAGTCAACACAATTACAGTTACAAAGAGCAGAAGAGAACTCACATTTATGTCATCAATCGATATCCGTTCCAGGTGCGGATCGAAGAGTAATTGTGTCGGATCGATATTCACAGGACTTTGCATTTGACCGGCAGTACACATACGCCAGTCGCGATTCACCAGACCCCAGAAATCCGGGCCTACAACACACGGGTAGATGCACGCGGTCATCAGCCACGGCAACATCTGAAGACGTCACTTGATTTCACTTAAATTTTTTAATTGGAAGCGAAATTCGACGAAGATATGGCAGGATGTAGGCTTACTGCAGCGTTGTTCAGAAACTTATTTTTATTCAGTTTGAGAGCTTCTCGATCGAGTCTCTGACGCCTGACCTTACTCGACAGCTTGTAAGCTGTAAAATGAACCCTCCCACTTAACATTTTGCGGACCATGTGAGTGATCGAAATTTTACTTTGATTCATTTACAGATAAAATCGTTTCAGTAACTGGATTGCCAGATTTTATGCTGAGAACATAAAATGCTGCTTGCGTAGCCGACATAAGTAGTTAAAGAGGAACTCTTGGTACAAACCCCGTCCATGCCCCTCATTCACCGAAAATTTTGGTCGCCCTTTCATGTCACGAAAATGCCCACAATACCGGTAGCGAATACCGGACCAATGTTTCTCGAAGGAAGTCGACTTGAGAGGGCGAACTTCCCACATCAAAAAGTTCTATTCGCTAAAGCACAATAATGAGGGGATAAGAATAAAGTATTTCCCGTTTTTTAGACAGATTCCCACTTCTATGGCTAATTTTGTAGGATATAGTAGGTGAAAGAATGTTTGCTCAAAGAAGCCATAAGGCTCCATAAGCACATGGACTAAATGAGCACTTTCACCTACACGGTTGTATGTAGAAAGAACACAGCTGGGAAGGTAGGATTGCCATGGCGCGCTTTCGCTTAGCCAGAAAAAGCTTTTTTCAGATTGCCGGAAAGAGCAATAAATCACATACGAAATAGACAAAATGCCGTATACAGGCTAGTAGCTGCTACAGGTTGTGAAAAAGGCATAATGAATGACAATTTTGACACTATGAAGTGAAGTGAAGAATGAAGAAAAGAATTGAATGAAGAAAAGCATTGTTTTTTTTTCATAAATAAAAATCTTCTTGTTTTTTTCATGTTTCAAATATGAAGGCTCAGTATTAAATTAAAAAATCTTTGAAAAAATAACCGATCACTCTGGCAAAAAGGGCGAAGTAGCTATGAAGGTGCTGGAGAAATCATAGCGAAAGCTTAGGAAAGGATCGGTCAATGACATATATCAAATGACTTTCTTACAATTAGTCTTTATATTTGCGAGATGTTTTCCTTCTATAGAGACATTTTTGTCACTATTAGTGCAGAAATGGTCTGAGCGACTGGAATATTGAATCAATGGATGTTCTTGTAGAAACAGACAAATAAATATGCGAAATTTTTCTTAATCCTAGCTGTTTCGCTGAAAACTTTAGAGACATTTTGAGAGCAATCACTAGAACCGATGCTCAAAGAGAGGCGCTGACGTAAATCCCTCTTTTTGTTTACTATATTCGGTTGAAAAGTTTGAATGCCGTAGTTGTAAGGACACCAAAGATTTTCGTCATCACGAAAAGTAAATCTTTCCAACNGAAATTTTTCTTAATCCTAGCTGTTTCGCTGAAAACTTTAGAGACATTTTGAGAGCAATCACTAGAACCGATGCTCAAAGAGAGGCGCTGTCGTAATTCCCTCTTTTTGTTTTCTATATTCGGTTGAAGAGTTTGAATGCCGTAGTTGTAAGGACACCAAAGATTTTCGTCATCACGAAAAGTAAATCTTTCCAACCATACGCCCAGAAGTCACGACAACACGAAGCATTGCAACGGGAGATCTGTGGCTATTGTAAATCAACCCAGCGTGTAAGGCATCGAGCAGTGTCCTACAGCAAGATATTGAGCTAAGCTCATCCGGCTCGAGCACCAATGTGTGCATAGAAGAACCAGGGGATCACGATTCTCATTTGGAAGAAACTGGAAGCACTTAAGCAATTAAGGAAGCACCTCATTCTGCTATGCCATGCGACTGGCATGAATTACGTGATGCTCTAAATGAGACTGAATTTCGTGATTAGCTTCCCACGCAATTCGATAAAGACCCACAACGTGAACGACAGAAAGGAAGTTCTAAGGAGTTGACGGAGCATCTAGAAAGTTTGCAGGTAAATGGGTAATATTACACTGTCAATGTGTCGGAAGAGCTACTCTTAGAAAGGCGAAAATGTGGGTAAACGAGTCGGTGCACTACTCAATCATTAAAAATGCTAGCTAGTCGAAAATTCATCTACCTAATTTGTGACCGAGTAAGCAAAAGAATCAGAGAAACCACTCCAGATGGAGACTGGTGCCGATTTCAGCCTATGCAGAGTTTTTTCAAAGAAAGCCGATATCCCACTGAGAGCTCTCTTTGTCACAGTGGACATTAGACCGGAGAAAACCAATCAGGATAATGTATGAGCAGCGTACACGAAAACCCTCTAATAGTGATTAGAAAAGTTCACAGACAGAGTACAGCTATAGTGATCGAAAAATGGCAGCAGGAGATATCCGTTTTTATTAAATCCTGGAAATGCTGAGAGCTAATCACGAAATTAATTGCAAACCCTTGAATCAATGTTCCAAAGCTCAAGCCCGATGAGGCAAAGGTGGGTATGCAAGAATCTATAAGAAAGCGCTGAAACACTTGGAGGGTTTCGTTGACGGAAACGCCTAGCAGCTCGGTGAGGGTCATTATGCGGTCGTTGGAAACATCGCCACGCAGACTGCAGTCATGACTAAATTATTCAGGCTACGGCTCTGGAGAAACCGTTGCATTCATCCTCTTTTCACACCCGATCCTATGAATAATGATCCGCCCATGTAGGGGTGGCTGCGGAAGTCAGGCATTTCCGAAATGACCACTTTTGAATCGTACTACAAGGAGATTTCATAGTAAACTCTCACAACACGACTGGCTTTTGCCAGTGTGAGAGCTGCGTTGTCGACTCTGCGTGCTTACAAAGATCAGCGTGATTCTTCCTCTATTGCATGTTCATACCTGCGCCTTCCCGCAAGTATGAACCTTTGCCTCTTACTGGATATCGTTATCATCACGTCCCAGAACTATGTTCAAACTGTTATCCTCCCCACAGACAAGCAAAATAGAGTGTAAAATGAGTAGAAGAGCGTTTGGAGAAATGAAACTTTTGTAGTGATGCTTATGGACTTAACAACAAGCAGGAATGACGAGAAAATGACATTCAGCTGAACTACTGATTCCTTTCCTTATATATTCTTTTTCTAATTTATACAAACTGCTGCCAAGCTAACTGTTAAGAAGGGAACTGGTTGGTATCGTGCGAATGGATGCAGTTACGACGCCCATCCTCACATAACACCATAGAAGCGAATCCAGCGATTAATTCCATCCATCCCCATACCGATCCTCTAAATCCACTGCAGAGCACTGCATTTGACCTTGAAACCGCCTATGCAGAAACGTTAAAAACTATTAATTCGAGTTAGTACTACTCGGCAGACTCGTCTCTCTGAAGGCCCTAGTCGCTAGAAGCAAAGATGAATGCTGTGGAAATTCGACTGCGACTGAAGCAACAGCCACGGGGAAGAAGAGAGGTGTTCGGTGCAGGCAAGTCAATCAGCATACTACTTTCGATCTTGACCGATTCATCGCAGCTGCTTCTTAGAGACAAAGATGGTCAGTGATTAGCCAATCCCACAATCTCAAACTGTATGGCCTTCGTTTAAAATTGACTGCCACAAAACTACTGTACATACTCTAAATAACCTGCTACGTATGAGAGATATCGGAAAAGGTTTTGTGGGAGCCCTATGGTGGTGGGTGGAGTTAACGCAATACTATGGCTGTGCGTCATAAAAGACATTCGACCCAGGCTAACAGGTAGGCTAACAGGTAACCACCGTGAAATTCGCCTATTTCTGAACCTCACTAGTAAGCCCTTTCGACTTCTCGCTTTGGTTAGAACATCGGTCGCACACTACCCTACTTCGTGGATTGGAGACACCATAGTCTCCATCGATTGAAGAAAATCAGAGAGCTTACAGGAAGATGATTTCACATTAGATAGATTACAATACCTCTTGGAAGGTAAAATATTAATCGATTGCCCAGCAAACCTAGAAACAAGTGGAATCCTCAGAACACTTTCAGTCTCCATCATATAGTGGGATACACTGGTGCTTGAAGTGAACGTCTTCTGCTAGATAATGCAAAGCGAAATTGGGGCCAATGAAATGACGGCCCTCGAACGACCTCGCAGGCACGGACATTTCAAATTCTCGGTGATGAGTACGTAAAGCACGATTTGGAAGTAACGAGTGACCAGTTAAAGGCACAGTTCACGATGATTTTGAGTAATTCCTTTATACAAGAAGCGGAAGTATAGGTTGGGAATAGACCATCGGTAGTGAAGAAGGTGAGAAAATTCGCGAATTTCGAGAAAAAAATGGTACTTTAAAAGTAGGGATATTGGAGGTTGAAAGAGATTACCATGAGGGAAATAACACGGAAGGGGTATTCGGACGTGATTTCATCGTTGTAATTGCTAGAGCTGACTACATCAAGCCAGAGCAGTGCAGAACTGCCTTTCACCGTGACTATGGGTCGTGACATGTTGCTTCAGCCTCCTGCACGGGTGGTTCCCTTGTGAATGGGGTAGCCTCTAATAATGCCTGTGAAACTCGTCAGAGGATACCCATGATACGGTCTTTGAGCCTTTATTACGCCTTATTAGGCCATTTTCAGACCTAATAACGCCGGATATGATATACGAGGGAACGCAGAATTCATTCCATGGGGAAATCTCATAAACAATTTTTGTCGTGAACAGCGCCTTTAAACGTAGGGGACTCTCAGAACTTTCAGAGCATACCTAATCCAGTGAATGGTTTCTCTGACGTAACTACCAGCTCAAGCGAGCACTTTGTGGGAGCTATTCATAAATTTACACACGGAACCCGCTATTACGTATGTAGATCGTATCCATGGCCGTATATCGCTGCCGCACTGCAATTGAAGCACCATGAAGTTTATTTATCGTCCATCCCCATAATAACATCCGCTAACTCCCACAAATCCTGCCCCGCGAATTCGGGAACGGGCAAATTGGACGGAAGTGCTTCGGTAGCAGATGGAGTTGCAATCATCTTCATTGTTTATGAGAAACTTCTCCATATCATTCAAGTTTAACTCCCTTAGAGTATCTGTAGGCTGTTGGGAAAGAGGATCCCCTAGGCATACGAAGTGCGGGCCCGGTCATCTATAGGCCTCACACTCAATGCAAGGATCGCAAGTTGTTCTGAACTAAATTCACACTACTTTGTACNCTGCAATTGAAGCACCATGAAGTTTATTTATCGTCCATCCCCATAATAACATCCGCTAACTCCCACAAATCCGGTCCCATGAATTCGGGAACGGGCAAGTTGGACGGAAGTGCTTCAGTAGTAGGTGGAGTTGCAATATTTTCATCTTCATTGTTTATGCGAAACTTCTCCATATCATTCGAGTTTAACCCCATTAGAGTATCTGTAGGCTGTTGGGAAAGAGGATCCCCTAGGAATACGACGTGCGGGCCCGGTCACCTATAGGCCTCACACTCAGTGCAAGAATCGCAAGTTTTTCTGAACTAAATTCACACTACTTTGTACTTGATAGATTGGTGTTTAGGCAGGAAAGTTCTTCGTTTGACAAGATTTCGGTCCAAAATTTTGTGTAAACAATGAGATGACTATAGCAAAAGAGGCTACCCTCTGGTTTACTTATTCTACGCACAACCATTACATCATTAAACACGGGCACATAAGTGAGCTACGGAAACTTCGTCTCCACTGACTGGCTGAAAACAGTTTTATACCGTAATCTTCTGCGAGTGGTACCTAGGGAAAACCTGGAGTGCAGCGGTTGAACTTATCGAAAAAACATACGCTAAAGTCACTGCTAACGCTGAAAGTGTCAACAATCGGTTGAAAAGCTTGTTGCAGGAGACCTTCGAGGTGACCAAAATATCGTCTCTCGCTGGAAACAGAATAGACAGCTCAATTATCACTCACACCGATCAATTCAGAGTTTGGCGATTGCGGCTCGAGGAAGACGTCAGAAGTCTAGAAGCACCCCGTGTGCATTGTAGCAATGACAGCGGACGTTTGAATTCCGCTTCAGGAACCCGTCAAAAAATCATTAGGTCTGGCTGGTTCTACCGTGCTTCTGTGCGGCTATCCCTATACATTGCACTTCTTGACTATTGGTTATTTCATGGTTGAGCATCGTTTGCGTGGAAGGAAGTTCAAAAATTATGATGAATTGGAAATGTCAGTCAAGAATTTTTAACGAAAATTCTCTGAATTCTGGACAGAATGCATCATTTATTTGCTCACAGGAAAGAGACAATTGTTAACATATTTTGATAGTTCATCCATCAGGAAAACTTCAAGAATGAATTCAAAATTTCGTAGGAACTTTCCAGTAGGCCGAGCAATAGTTTGGAGAGAAGCTTGCTTAGTTGCGTTTGTACAATTGGAGTTCGCGACTGGAAAGAAGTAAAGAACGAAGTTCAAGAAGGATCAGAGGGCGTTCAAATCAAGTGATCTTGCTGCAAGCGTCTGCAGATTGACTAGTGACTTTGAAGAGAAACAAAATCTTGGCCATAGAACTGTTCAGCTGTTGCACGTCCGTCTATGGCTTACAATTGGCTCTAAGGGCATGTTACATGATTCATACTAGGTGGGTAGATTGTTTGACCTATTGTCAAAAGTACATGGCCTTTGGGTCGAGGTCTCGTTTCTCACAGAAATCGTACCAGTAGAGCAAGAACACTGGAAATCATAATATCCTCTATATTGGCGCTGCTCAAAAATGAAGGAATAATTGCCAAGTGGCAAACCCATGAGGCGAGAAAAAACGAAACGGCTGACAACTTTCAGCAAAACAAGACTCTTGTTTTGGGACGATTCTAGCGTATGGATGAGATGAAAGCGGATAAATTAGTTTTTGGATAAATTCCTGCTTGATTATACCACATCAGGCTTATTCCTTGCCCTTTAAACCCCCTAAGGCGCAATACGCGTTCACGAGGCTGTTTTCAAAGGTCTACAGCCAGAGCATCAGCGTTCATTTCATAAAAGATCTGCGCATGGAAGGTTTCATCAAACGATTACTATAATGAGGCCATACCACGAATCAAAAGACGTACAAAAGTATGGCGTGCGTGAAGTCGGGCATACCTAAATTGATCGACGTTCGCCTACTAGAGCTAAGACCGTCTATAAGAAGGTCGTCTATAAGAACTAACTCAGTAGGGATCATGAAAATGAATTTGATATCGTTGGAGAACATGAATCATGTTTTGGAGGCTCTCTTCATATGGGAGGCGTGCTTTTCAGCTTTTGCTTTGCAAAGACATTCTAGAGGCTTGAGCACCTGCCCATCGCTCAGGAGAACGACGAAAACATTATAAAGCTCCAGAGCTTCGACCTTGCAGCGAACCTTCCAAGACTTTCAAGAGTGGCTTCGTTATGGGGATGAAGTGCAGTCCTAGTTTTTTTGGAGGACAGCTCCTAATGGTTTGGGGTAGCCCGTGAGATCGAACTCAGTCATTCGTCGGAAGCTTGAAACATCGGTAGCGCAAAATGGCACGCTAAATAGAAATCAGAACGAACGCAGAAGATGATGAAGGTTCCCCTCGAGAGGAAAAACTGATTGCTCAGGTAACGAAAGTAAGTTATAAGTTGAAAGAATACTTTTTGAAGTGGGGAATAATTTGACTGAAAGCAACGTCGCCTGAGACAATAGGGCTAGATTACTGTGTGACAAACACGAAATGGTGGGGTGTCCTCGATGACACAAATAATGGTAAGTCCGAGACACTTCAATGGAATTTCGACTCAAAAAAATCCAATTCAAATCCTGATTTTGTTACAGGACTCGGGGAGTGTCGCTTCGGGTTACCTGGAAACATGAGTTTTTGCGACTGGGAGCATCAACTATCGCTTAGGTGGACAGCCATATGCTTCTGCTCAGCAGAGTTCGGTAAAGGAAGGGTTGAGTGAAACTTTTGG
The DNA here is from genome assembly GCA_900617895.1 of Haemonchus placei. Classification (NCBI taxonomy): domain Eukaryota; kingdom Metazoa; phylum Nematoda; class Chromadorea; order Rhabditida; family Trichostrongylidae; genus Haemonchus; species Haemonchus placei. The sequence continues at coordinate 11,781 of UZAF01019447.1, read as the reverse complement.
TTACAAATGAGCTATCGCTACTTATGCAGCTACAACACTTACACTAAACACCACAACCCCCTCATAAAGGTTCACGAGGTCCTATTCCTGTTTTACTCCTTGCATTCAGGCCAAAGGTTACGCTTAAGGGTGATAAGTGAACTCCAGCTCACTTGACCCTCACAACCACTGATTTTCGGAGCCGCATCAGTCCCATCGTGTTAGTGACATCACTATGGCTTTGAAGGTCGTGAACAACTGCTTGAAAAAAGTTTCAGAAAGTTGAGAGGCAACCTGCATACACAGTGGACCTGGAGTTACTGCGATCTCGGAATGAACAATGAANAATATTGAATGAATTCGGAGGTTAGCTTTTCTGACATATAGCTGAAAGTAAAGGACGAAGGATCCGGAGCGCCAATGGCTGCTGACCACGCCCAACTGGACGAATTACCAGATTCGTCGACAACAGCGTTTTCGCTCAGGTTCATGTTGATTAACTCAATTATGCGTGGGGCACAGACGATCGCCGCTTAGGACGACGCTAATTTCAAGCTGCAGATGTTAAGTAGAGATGATATTCATTGAAGGAGGAACAGAAGATTCGTAAGGACATTAATTTAAGAAAATCAGTCACGGAAAAGACTGCAAAGCGCACGCCAAAAGTTTTTTTCTTAGCTTTGCTGGAGTGCATTAGGAAATCGTGTATTCCTTACATTTCAAATTCGACAGGCGTTACATCCTTGATGAGTAGCCCGAGAACGATTTTCGCCTTCCCGATTGTTACGTAATCACGTCCCAAAATAAACAATACTCATTTCCACTTAAGGCAAACCGCCAAAAAAATATGTAAATTGTCAGTAAGCAACAGAATCTGCCCATTCCTTGGGCAACTCGTCACAAACGGCCCATTTCTTTTCGTAACAGTACCCTCAATGCATCCAGCCCTTTATTTCATAGTGTTTTCAGCAGGTAACTCTTACTACATACTTTGACGTCTGTTTGGGGGCACGAGGGCAAACGATTTGAGCCTTTTCCCCTTCCCCCACCAACCTTCCCCACAATTGGTACGGTGGATATGAAGACATAGGGCTTCATAGCGCTCACTGCATTTTTTCACGGGCACGTCTTCGCCCGAATTTTCTTCTGCAGCAGCCCAGTTCATTTGAATATGAGAGAATGTTTGCAGAAGATCAGGCAGTAGCAGTATTGTTATGCCGACATAATCGTACTGTTCCAGAATCTCTGAGCCTGGCAATAAAAGATTAAGGATGAATCCCGTTGATCAATCTCGTTCTGATATGGGACCACGGATCATAATTCTTTAATGGAACGGCGTTTGCTAATCAAAGTGGTCAGTCAAAGCAGAAGTCAGCCTTCTCAACTCGCAGACCTCTCAGACAAATCTGGTAGCAGTTGCTGTTCCTGACGGGTACGAAATAAAACGCTCGCAGTCAGCCTTCTCAACTCGCAGACCTCTCAGACAAATCTGGTAGCAGTTGCTGTTCCTGATGGGAACGAAATAAAACGCTCGCATAGCTAGGGCGAATAGCGACCCGCGATTTGATTTCCGGATCGTCTGGGTGGTAACTGAGCCCCAGGACAATTTCACACAGCCTCGTCTTAAGCTAACAATAACTGTAGTTAAAAGTTGTGAAAGGGAAGCAAGTGAAAGCTCTTGGACTGGCCTCTAGTGCAATGGGAAATTGCTAAAAGCTTT
>UZAF01019446.1:0-15376 GCA_900617895.1 Haemonchus placei | reverse complement strand
GACGGCGGCGCCTGACCGTTGTCGACACACTGAATCACTTGCCAGCGCCGCCAACACTACTCTAGCGACCGCCGTCGCAGCACGCGCTGAACGGACGGACGGACGGACGGACGGACGGTCGTCGAACTCTGAAAGTAGCCTGTAAGGGAAAAGAGCACTGCGCCCGTGAAACACGAGTGCGGTTCGACCTCGTCCGTGGTCGATATTTTGTCTACTCGCCAATCTTGGTAGTACAGTAATTTTTTTGGAACACCCCACCCTCAACATTTTGAGTCACCCATACACAGTCGTGGTCGTCCAATGAGTAACGAAAAAGAAATAAATTTGGTCAAGAGACTACTGTAGCTCGAAAGCTACGCAGTTGCACATGTTAATCAGGGTGCTCGTACATAACAACATTTGAATTGCTTGTTGCTATCTTTGAGTTGTGTGGCCTTGTTTGGAAGTGGTATACTTTATTAAAGTGCAAGAAGGTTTCTCTAGTGAAGAAGCGGAGTTTGACATAATTGTCGGAGGTTGAGATTGTCTGCACAAGTTTTTTTTTTGTAATTTTTACACACAGCAGCATACTTCTAAAATGTCTAGCAGGTATCAGTGTGACATTCTGGATGTTTCTCTTGAATGAATATGTTTGTGCTGCTTCCGGACTTCTAAGATGCTGAGGTGTTCGCTAAAATTCTATAATCTGAATTTTGGCTACAACTCTTTCGTACATCAGAAGCAAAAATGTATTAGTTCTTGGGCTCTCGTGCCATTATCAGAAATAGTTTCACTGGGTCATATTGAGAGTGTGAAAGGCAGAATATTTTTTCCTCGTTGCAGCTCTGATAATAGATATTTTACGATAATCGCGGGCTTCAAATCTAATTTTCGGTTGGTTGAGTTTCCAGATTGGCCCCTACACAAATGTCTGAAGGTGTCACAAAAAATGATTTGGCGGCATTCTTCGGAACAAAAACGTGGAATTCCGAGCAGAATTCACTGTGGAAGACTATGTCGGACCAAAATAACAAAGGTTATTTTCATTTCTCGTCCCGTTCTTCATTATATCAGAAATTGTGTGTCAAGTGTAAGACAGTATAATTCCAATAACTGATCTACTCTGGTTTCTTGAGTCTGACTTGCTTCGAAGTCGTGATTCACTGTTACGGAGTCGCGGTGTCACCAAGTCAGTTTTGCTGTGGAATTATAGTTGGTGGAAGGGAGGGGAGCTTTTCTCGTCTTTAACAATTTAACACTAGGCGCTAAAGCGNCAAGAAAGATAGCTGTGTTTGTTTGCCAGTGTTGGTGCCTCTATGCAGGAATAATATGCTAGCACGCTACCGCTCCCACTTTTGATAAGAAATTAATCAGTCATCAATGTTCAATTCTTCCCCATCCCAACTGTCTTCAATCACTCCGATGCTTCCCCTCCCGTGATTCTTATTTAGAAAACTATATTCCCTGGCTATAAAACGTTTCCAAACACGATTACAGGGCCGCATAGCCGGCAATCCCTCCTCTGTGCTCTAGCGTCTACTGTTGAGAAGGGATGCCTCACGTTCATTCTCCTCGATTACAAATTTATTTTCGCGAGCCGTATTATTTTTAGGTATGACGAGGGATTACTACGCAAAAACTAATCAATCGTTGGTGCGGAAAATTCGTCGGCTCGAGGTAATAATCGTACTTCATAATATGGTATGAATATTTGGTATGCTGTGATTCTGTCAAGTGTCAAGGAGGAGGGTTTTGGAATGTAGTGTGTGCTTGAATGCATCAAACACGGAGCTTGTACACCTCCGAGTCCGAGTTGTTCGGAAGTCCTGATCTGACTTTCGAACAATCGCATACCCCGCATAACCCTGCATTCTGCCGATCAGAAGTTTTCGAATTCTTTTCGGATTCGGTTCTTTCCAGGACGAACTTTCTCAAAATCGGAAACTTGTTGAAGAATTGCGAAATGAAAATGCGATGCTCAGAAAACGTTTGGCAGAAAGCGAAGATTTAGACAGTCCTGGAAGGATCGAGGCTCTGATCAATGAACGGATCAAGGTAATTATTATGTGGTTGCCTTCCCTATTTCGCCATGCCAGCCGCAGCTTTTCTTTCTACTCGGCATTTTCATAGTTTCCTCTCGTTTATGCATTAATTGCTTTTTCGGATGCGAATAGGGTGAGGCTTGACCACGGCTTTCAGAAAAAGATGGACAGACTGAATTTTATCAGCAGAAGAGCGATTGCAGTTTTGAATAGGAGCGCCTCCGAGTTGAAAAATGTTTTCGAGGACTTTGGGTGTGTTGCGTCTACTATTTTTCTTGGTTTTCAATTCCAAAGTTTATGTTACAATCAGCAAAATTTGCAGCGTAGAACTCCTGCCAGAGGCAAATGGCTTGTTCGAGGAAGATTGCGACAAGCAACTGAGGCTGTTATCAAACACCAAGCCTCCACTAGCTCCCGGTGAGCTTTCTTCATGTGTTATGTTAATTTGGAACTAAGAATAAATATGGTAATAAATAAACTAAAATATGGTAATAAATAAATAAACTATAATAATAAAAGAAATGCTAACTCCAATATGCATAAATTCTAGTTTCTGAATCGCCTCCACTCGTTACAAGGCAAGAAACGATCTGTGAACGAGTTGCAAATCGCGAAAATGAAATTGAAACTCCTGTGGTAAGTTGTTTTCTTATGTCACAATTCATTTTGAATTCCAAAAAATATATACCACATAAGAAGCCACTGTGAACACAGGTCTCTTTTATTTTACATTAATCAGTAATGTATAACCATAGGGACAGATTGCGGGTTCCTTCTGCGAGTTTGCTGGAGGAATCCTTACTATTGTATTGATTTTGAAGCTTTCGAGCGGCGAGGCACTGTATCAGGTGTCTTTCCAGTCAAGCGCCTCTTTAGATCTAATGTTTGAGATCTTTTTCTCATAGTGTTCCAAAGAAAGAGAGGTGATAATAATGTGTACATCAGTTAATGCTCCGCTCCATCTGTGGAGTGGCGGAAAAACGATACTTGAGCCTCACGCTATCGCATTTACCGAAAATATAGTTACCTTTGAACAGAGTCCGTTAACTGGTGGGAGAGGAAGAAAACCATTTATCACGGTCTACCCTCATTTCACGCCGTCTAGAACACACGACAGCATGGGTTTGGTAAGGATAAAATAAGTATTTCAATTCAGGCCACTCATATGGCTAAACGATCTCGTCGGAGTGAACTGTTTGGTCGATGTAACAACGCACGAACACAAGGTGATTTCATTGAATATAGTAGCCAAAAAGTACATGGATGAATCGCTTTCGAGTTCTCGACCTGCTTGTTGTTCAACATCTTTTTCGCCATACTGCTAGATCGAATTAAATGTGGAATCTTGTGAAACTAATTTATGAGGAGTTAAGGTTACGATGAAGACAGTTCCCCTCAGCAATGTGTTGATCTTCCCGAAAAGAGTGTTGATTCTGTGGCGACTCCTTTGGTATTGGTCAGACGAACAGGTCTGGATACACCAGCTGTCGAGTGGACGGAAACGGACACGGTATGAAGACTCTCAGTGATCATGACTTCATTTCCTTCAATTCCTCAAATTGTGCTGGTGGAGTATTTTAACCAGACAGGCTATAGTGTTCAATATCTGATTCAACCACCAGGATGAGTTGAATCGCTTCGAATTTCAAGTGCTCTATAGTGCGACGTCAACTTTGCAATAATGCGGACAGTACTTTTGCCTACTATATTGGTTCGCAGCCGATCAATATTAGTTCCCATTAAAGTGTCCTATGTTTGTGGGTAACATATGAAGGATATGTTCATTACTGCAACACTTTCCTTTCCTTTTGTTTATCTAATTTTTGCAGGTGAGACGAAAGCGGACGGCAACGCTGAAAATAAAAACCTTGGCTGAGCCGAAACTAAATTGCAAATTACGCAGACCTGGACCAAACGACGAACCGCATCCGTTTATTTTGCTGAAGAACAATAACTGAGGTAGAGGTGATGAGTCGTTTGAATCTCTCATCTCTTCTTTCGTTCCTGATCCTGATCTTTGTTTGGGGCGACCTTCTATATGGAAGAAACCTCACAGCTGAACTTCTTTCCCACTCCCAAAAAGGGCAAAAAAGAGGTTTCTAACGAGTTTATTGTTGGAGTTTCGACACATGTTTGTAAAAAAGGATTTTTCTTTAGGCTTTCCTAATTTCTTTCAAGTAAACTCTTGCACTGGTTTAAGCCGCAATTTAAACCTCCTTGGGTACCTCATAAACTCCAGTAAGTGTTTTATTTTCAGCGATTGGTCTTTCTTTCCTCGATACTTTTCATTCCATGTCCTCGCATCTCCATTCTATTATGATCATTCATATTGACTAGAATAACGTGTCGTTGCTTTGCATTGCTCTCTTGAGCTTTTTAATCTTTTCAGTTGTTATCATGGGATCGTTTCGCGAAATTTTATCAGGATTGTTTCTACCAATCCCTTTCTTGTATATCTAATCTCTCTAATTCGACACATATGACATTTTTCGATGGAATATCTACTCAGGGTGTTTTTTCTTATTATTATCCATGCATGTGACTAGCTCTTTGTAAAAATCTAGATATTCGTAATGTATAACATGTAGATTCGAACTTTGTCAAATAGATTTCATTTTTCCCTGTACAAAAATAAAGTTTCTTATCAAAGAAAGTTTGACTTCCCAACTGACGTTAACCTCGTTGTATATTGTAACACGCTTCCTTTATTAATTTACTTTGGTACTGGAATTTTTACAGCATATTGACCTGTTGTCAGTCCAGCCCATTATGGGCAACTGCTTCAGTCTGAAACACAAGGATAAGGGAATTGGAGGTATAAAAAAGCCTATTCTTATGACAGTATCACAGTCCCTTAAACACGTGGTTTCAGATCATCCAACAGTAACTAGATGGTTAGCCAGCTGTGATTTTTCGTCAGTGCCAGACGTCGATGATCTTCCTAGCGAAATCGCTGGAAAGACCTCTTCAGACTGCGTCGTATTCGATAGTGTTTTGGGAGCGGAACATATAGTAAGCTATGGTTATATTTTCAAAAAAAAACTGCGTTTGATACATATCTTGATCTTTAGATGGTCAGATAAGTCTTCATTATTTTCTAACATGTAAGGAAACTGTCTTCATATATGGAATCTAATGCACAATGCTTCTGCAGAGTTTTCAAGATGACTGCAGCGATAGTAGCTTACATGTTGGGAAGAGAATATATGCCTTGTTTTCATCTAATGCATCCGAAACCCTATGATCCCTTGAATTTGCAATAATTCTCTTTGTAGGAAGGTGATTGTGATGGTTATATTACCGCATTAGAGAATCTGGACAGCGAGGAAGGCGATGGGAGCGGCGACACTGTAGAAGAACTAGCGCAATCATCCTGTGATGACAATCCACAAGTCATTAAACAGCACCTTTTAAATAAGCTATTATAATTAATACTTACCCTTCTTTTAGCAAAACCTCTACGTTCAACTTGACGATGAGAGTGTCTATGAAACCTCTGATGAGCAGGGACCGAACGAAATCGAAAAGGCAGTTGAACTCCCTGTAAATTTTCATAAATTTGTGTCTTTCGATGTGTCGATTCTTGTTTGTCATACTATTCTGGTATGTTTTTTTTAGGAAAGCTTGTATGTCACTCAAGTAGAGGATGTGGACGGGGAAGAAGAGGATGATGTTGTTGACGAAATGGCTGAGGTTTGTTTGAATTCCCTTCATATTTAACAAAATTTTTATGCATTTGTTTACGATACTTTCTGGATGTTTTTTTGGGAAGCAACGTTTTGAATTACCGAAAGTTGTTCTTCATTTGATGTCTAGTTTAATTTTTACCCTCAATTGGCATGTAGCTCATTATCAGTGTTACTCGGCCGTCTTCCTGCCGGGTTTTCATCGCTAGGGCATCACCGACGACAACTCCATTCCACATTCTCGTTTTTGCTCGATTCATGCCCTCAGTGTTTTCCAGATAGTTCACTGTCTTGATTCATCTTACGGCCACCAATTTTTGTTCAGTATTAATTATTTATTTATGCTATGCTATATGCTTCGCTGGGCTTACCTGTTTCCTTTTCAAAAGATCTTTCTTGCTCATTCACTTGCCTTATCACTTGAAAGTCGGTTTTGCGCTATCTGTTTCTGATTGTCGACTTTACCAGGTCACTCAGCTAACTTGCATATGAGGTTCCCTCCCAATCAATTTTCAGAAGACTTCAGTGAATGCGTCGCTAGTGTCCCTTCAACATTGTATACTGCCTTAAGCTTAATTTAAAGAATTTTCTAGAGCCGGATGTTTTTGATAGGGAATTCCCTAGTCCTGCATTTGTGTCGAGCACCTTTTGGAGGTTAATATTGCCTGTTTAGTGGAAAATGAATTACGATGCCAGGCCGATTTGCCCGCTGCCTACTCCTTTACGAAAGGTAACGATCAGTTTATATAATTTTTTTTAAAAAAATTTGATCCGGCACTATAACCAAAGCTCAGTCTTTGGAAATATAGGTGCTATTAAGAATTGNATGAATAGCTAGTTGTGTTTGGAATTTACAGTTAGCTGAAACAGTTGATTAGTTCAAAAGGTTTGAGTGTCAAATGCCTATGCAGTCTCATTCCACTTGCCATTCCAGTGAAGAAACAAAATGAGTCACTGCGTGGCTATGTGCTATTGTAGTGGTTCAATGGAATTAATACAAATTTATATATTTACAAGGTGGTCATAATGAGTAAGAAAGTAATATAATAGAATGGGTAAATCAGCGTTCCGCCTTTGACGTTGCTAAAGGTACAGAGAATAAGTGGGTCCGCATTCTACCTGTAACAGCGTCAAAAACAGAAAGCAGGTTTGCTTTTACCTACTTCTCGCCCTTGTCCTTTACCGATGACCCATTCTGTAAATTTTTTCTCTGAATGGTTTGTTTTATCAAAGTCGAGCAAAATCATGTTCAAGATTTTCGATTCTGTTTGATTACCCTTCAAAAATTATTCACTTCCGACCGATTTTATTTTAGTTGCATATTTTTTTATCCGATATACCGAAAATATGGGGATGTTTAAGTGATTTCTTGTTATTCTGATGGTATCGGAGTAAATGAGTTGACAGCGCTGTGGAGTACGGACGGCGACCGCTATTACAGAAAAAGATTATGGTAGATTATTCTCATGGATACAAGTACACCAATGGCTCACTCTTGACGTTTTTAGAAGCAGAATGTGAACCCCCTACGCGGAATCTGCTTACTTCATACCATTTGAGGGCGGGGATTAGGTAGTCGTCTCAGACGATGAAAGGAAGATATCGGCAGGGATCGTCGCCGTAGACAACAATTTGTCCTGGTAATGAGTGAGTCCATTCATGAAAGCATTGAAGGCTCTCGAGGCGCATAACACATACTTTCTGCATAGCATTTTTTCGTTTAGCTGCCGAATACAACTTCTATATTGATTGCTTAGTTGTTGGACACGGCAACAAGCATTGAGAATTAAGCAGATTAGGCGTGCTTGAACGACGCAAAGACGTTGAACCCTTGTACGAATTGCAGTGATTGGTAACTATAAAGCGCAAGCGAAGGAGCTCGCCATCTCTCGTTGTGGCAGCACCATAAGAGGATACACGTGATTTCCCATGCACATCTCATGTGTCTATGCACATTCTTGGGTAGCAGGTCTTGTACTCCAATTCCCATACCAGTAATTACCGTAATAGCCACCGAAAACTTTATTTCTGCCCTTCAGGTTGCGCGGCCACTGGCGGTAGGATGCGGCGGGCACGGCACACCCTATCCGTTGAACGGCTTCGTTAACGGCTTATGCAATGCGCTTCAAGAAGTCCTACTACTATAGTGCCTAGCAGACACTACAAGCTATTGGGTTTAGATTGATTCATTTTTGCTACAGATATTCGAAGAATTTATTCGGTCTCGCTTCCTTCACAGTCGAGCGTCGAAAAAACTTGTACCTGTTTTCATTAATCTTGACGAGTTGCATCACATTCATGTTTTACCTTTCAATCTAGGTCTTCTCCTTTATCAGTTCAAAAAACAAAGTCTCCACACTTTGGTTCTAATTCATCACCGTGTACTCGTACGCATGGGGTAACTGCTATTCTGTGGTCAAGATAATGAGGTCACGCCGCAAGGAAAATCCCAATGTAGCAATTCAGTTACTTCGGCAGACTTCGTTTTGATCGAAGTAATAAACCGGTAAGAAATCATGGAATGTATCGAAGATCAGGACCATTTCATGTTCACGATAACAGATGTAAATCTCCAGTGAAATGAGTCGGGTGTCGCGTGTGCGGCTTCATCCCACCATCTCGCCGGTAGAATCGTAGCACACAATCTTTCGTATGTCTATCCTTGATAAAAAAATGTGCAAAAAGGAGTAGATTAAAGGCGACGAGCGGATTCGTCCTCCCTCCGTTGCTGGGCAAGACATGCAGAGATTGCTTCCACATCTATAGACACTCGAGCCATTTTGATTAAATACAGCTCTGTAGCTCTGTAACCCAAATTATGACTGCGCTCTGTAATGGGAAACTCCTCAAATGCGGTCAGATAACCGCGCTGGGAGGGCATTCAGGAGGTGAGCGATTACGTGCGTGATTTCTGCTATATTTCCATTATTCTCGCTTTTTGCCTTGTTTAATGATTTTGCGAGCGGACCCACGCTTCCGACAATAGGCCCTTTCAGAATTCAGCGTCAAGCGTCATTGAGGCATGAAGCTCAAACATGTTACTTTCTAAGCAGAAAATCACTGGTTTGCGCTCTATCTTGGAAGATGACAATCATACCGATCGTCTTGTCGTTTTGGTGTGTGCTCGTAGATTGGCATAAGGCGATTAGTCTGTTCCCGAACGAACACATGGTTTTACGCTCTTGAATATAATCGCTCACAGCTTTAAAGTATATCCATTCAGAATCTTGTTTCTCCTCGAATTGATCTCGAATCGCTAGTCGATCGCAAGGGAAGGGTCCGTCGGTCGGAACGGGTACAGCTCTACTTGGATGAAAAGCGACAGTTGTCACAGAGACTGTGATGGGAATATAAATTTGTCAGTTACCTCAGATTATCATATCATATTGATCACATTGGTTACTCGATCTTGCTTACAGTGTAGTTCGATTTGATTCTACACTTAGCTCATTGCTTTAATGGAGGTAGTTACTATCAAATTTAAAATTCAATGATCATTGTGTAGTGCATTTTTTATACAGAGGCGACAAGGGTCATGTGATTTGTTCTCTTGGTTGGAAAAGACGCTCGAAGAAGTTCTCTGAAGTGTAAGCAGAGCTACGAGAGGCTTTAGCTTATTAACAAGACTCTCGCTTCGCGGTAGTCATTTAGTGATTTAGCACTGCAATTTTTCAGAGGTCTTGTTTTCCAAAATGATAGCAAAGCATGCGATCTTGAGCCTGAATAACTCATGTTCTGAAGTTGATATTACCTAATTCATGTGATGTCATTTGCTTCTGATATTCGCTTATATGCTCGGTCTCCCTCTTATTATTGCTTGTACATACTTAGTGTTATGCTCAGAATAATTTGTTTGTCTTTCTTATGTTCAGTGCTTTATCGTTAACTTAGATACTTTATGTCTAGATGATATAAAGATTATGCAAAAGTTGAAAAGTNAGGGCGAGAGACCAGGGTAGAGGTCATTCATGGTCGTAACCATGACAGAACAAAAAAGAAACCACCTGTAGGAGTCGGACTGGCAGCGCATGACAGCCTTGTCGTCGCAATCGTTTATAACCTATCCGTGTAAATGTCCTTCAAGGAAGCAGTAGGTACTACTATCTCTGACTCGTCTCCTCCAATGCCACGTCTTCTTCTTCGACTGAATGTGTTTCCTCAGATCGCCAGTCTCGGCTAAGGCAGTCGAATTAGACGTGAACACTCCATTCCAGCTGTTTGACTATAATTTCCGCAGGCCGCACTCAGGCAATTTTTCCGGTTTCATTTTTTCACTCATTTTGAGAGTAGTTTGTCATTGTAAAGAAGGTAAACGGGAACTTCGAGAAGACAGTTCAACATTCATTTTTTCATGAAAGGCTTTTCGTCTTCTGCATGAGAGGGGTCCCCTCTGAATCCTACCACTGGCCTCGAGCGGCGAGGGGGCGAAATCCGGCTAACAGTGGAGGTAATCACCGCCTCAACAGGCTAACTACCCGAGAATCGGTATAACAGCTTCAAAACGCACAACGAGGGTCCAGAGCGGCGCAGATAGAAGTACGAGCTCTAAGCGTATTGGAGCAAACGGTGACTTGAAGGGATCTGTAGATAAAGGGACGGAAAGCCTTCGAAGCATGGAAACTACCTTCGATTTTGCACCCAGAACTACCATTATCTAGAGGCAGACCAACTATCTTGGATTAGAACAGCAAGAAGCTTCTCTTCGACGCCATTGCCCTACAAGAGACGAAAACTAAGGAAAAAGCTAACAAAAAGACCTACGACGGCCACTTATTCGTTCTAGGAGCGGAAGTTGATGGAATAAACGTCGGCGGCGTCGGATTCATAGTCCATCGTCGGATTGAACATCTGGTCGACTCAACCGAGGTACTCGGCCCGCGGTTTACCATTCATTCATCGACAAGCGCACCACCGTCAGCATAATTGACTGCTGTACGCCAACGTCAATAGCAACCGACAGGGAAAAGGACGCCTTTCATAAGGAACCGGAGGAGGTTGCAAAGAACGAGCGTTCATACTACAAGTATGTTGTTGGAGACTTCAACGCAATCATCCTCGAGGAAACACCGGCGAGATCACGCACTGGACCACATGGAAGCGGAGAAACGAGCGAAAAGGGAGAACGATTGATGGACCTTTCAGATGCATGCAACCTATTCCATGGGAACAGCTTCTTCGTGAAAAACGAGGGACGACGTCGGACATGGGAGAGCCCCATTCAGCGGCTCGCAGCGAAATCAACCACGTTCTCACCAACAGAAAGTGGAGTTTGCTAGACGTCAGTGTGTGAGATGCGCTCCGCACCGGGAGCGAGGCTCGTTAGAGCCGAAGTCCGCCTGCGAGCGAAATTTGAAGACGTGATCACTTCCGGCCTCCTCCCATACGACTACCGCGGTATGACACAAGCGCCATGGAGGTGGCCGCTGCTCAATACACGTGGCAGGAGGGACAGGAGAGAGGAGGAGACTTGTCACAAGGTTACGACCTGCTTGTAAATAGACTTCTACACTGCGCAACGGCAAGGATGAACTCGAGGAGCAGGATCGATGGAAATGCTCGTACTCTTCACCAACAACGGGCTGCCGTTTACCGTAACTCTGTATCTACACTTCTGGAACGTGCTTCAATCAGTAAAGCGTGTCGCATCGCTGTGAGAGAGTCGACACTGCGATACAAAGATATTCGACTGAAGTAAGCAGTAGAGGCGAGTGCGAGCCTTAAGCGATGTCGTAAGGACCTTCATGACTCTCGTTCGGTCGCCACCGTTATGAGGGACGAGACGGGCAGGCCGCATACTCCGAGAACGAAAATCGAGGCACGAACCTCTTCCGCTCAGATACCGGTTTCCCGTATTCCCATAACACAAGCGGTGGCTTCGCGGATAGAAGAATGGGAGGTAGAACGCGCCGTACGTCAGATGAAGCCAAGAAAGGTACCTGGACCAAACCGCATCTTAGCGCACTTATTGTAGTCGGCGTCCTACACTATCATCAAACAGCTCACCAAGCGCTATAACAAGTACCTGGACGCTCAGAGGATTCCGGACCGGTGGAAGATGACAAATACGGTTCTTTTGTTAAAGAAAGGCGAGCACGACCAAATGAAAAACTGGCCAGCCAATTGCGCTTCTCTAGCAGCCGAATGCGCTTCGTTGCGCGCGTCCGTCGAATCTAGGTCACGCCGCAGCCGTCGCATGCGGCGAGTCAGCCCGCGAATCCTGACGAACGTTACAGTTGCCAATGGGGCATACGATTTGTGCTTGGTCCACAGCCGTCGGCCAAAGAGAAGATAACACGGACAAATGCTAATCATCCGCTCCACTGACACTTGGAGGTACGGTAATGTCATCTCGAGACCTCAGTAGCGTGTGCCGCGCGCGAAGTGCGCGGGGTGACCTACTTTCGACGGATGCGCGCAACAGACGTTCCCCCTCGCAACCATACAGGCTATTTACTAAGATTATTGTAAACAGACTCGAGAGGCTATTGGACGGCTAACAACCAGTCGAATAGGCCCTGATTCTGCAAACGCTTCTGCTGTATGGATCATTTCAACACTATCGCGCAGCTGTTAGAGAGGAAGCCATGGAATACAAACAACCACTATTTCTCTGCTTTATTGACTGCGATGGCATTTGACAGTGTGGAGCTCAACTCTGTCTGGAAGCATTGCACCATGCTGGAGTCGACCCATGTACGAACCATGCTAGAACAATGCAATACAGACACGTTTACCACCATCCGCACGTTCCAACGAAAGTTGCGCATGCCGGTTGAGAAAGGAGTCAGGCAGGGTGACAAATCTCCCAAACTATTTGCCACCACACTCAACCTTGCGATGCTGCAGCTGGACTGGGACGATAGAGGCATCAACATCGACGGCAAGAAATTATCCAACTTGCTCTTCGCAGACGATATCATCCTTATCAGCCAAAACCGAGAGGAGCTGCATCAGATGGTGGAGGAGTTAGACGACGTCAAAAAAGTCGTTGACTTCACGATGAACATAAGCAAGACAATGATCATGCGAAACGAATGGGCGGATGTGTCACCCACCACACTTAGAGGAACCACGCTTTCGTTCATCGACTCATGTGGGTACCTCGGCTGGCTCATCTCCACGGACAACAACTTGCGTGAGAGTTGATGAGGCGCAGAAGCGGCAATCGAAAAGTAAAGGAAGCGACTCGCCCATATCGGACAAGAAAATACGAGCTGACCTTTTCGTCTCTACGTTATTGCCCACACTCTGTTACGCATCCGAGGTGTGGGCGGAGAACAAACGTCAAAGCTAATGTTGATTTGCGCACAAAGAGTTTTGTAGCGGACGCTGCTGAAGATCGACCGCGCAACGCAGAGAAGTCTCAAACTCCGCAGCGCAGACATGCGCTCAATGTCCGACATCCGTGACGCCGAGATGCATGCGTGGAACGCAATGAAACGATGGGCAGGACAGTGGTCTTACGCATGGGCGACAGGTGGACCATTCGCGTTTCATCCTGCTACTCACGTGAGGTTAAACGCAGACTTGGCCGCCCTGCAGCGAGATGGAGTGACTCACTGAAGGAATTCCAGGGAAATGTTGGCCAACATTGGTTCCAAGCCGCATAAGGTCGTCGAAATGGAGGGAAGCATGTGCTCGCCGCTGAGGACTATCAGCCGACAACGAGCGTCCAAGTATCCAAGTAAGTCGGTAATATGAGGGATTATGCTTCAACATATATGTACTTGATGAGACAAAACGTTTTAACTACCTTTTAATATCAAGAATGCCAAGAGATCTCAGATCCCTTCTTTCTCAGACACAAACACACAGCAGACACACTGAGCGCGTTAAATATAGTAGCAAGATTCCTTCCTTGCTCATGAACCTTCAGCTTCAAGTATGGCACATTCTCGTCTGCGGTAGCCTTGCCTAAAATGTGCCCGATCGATGCATTCTACATCGAATTAGTGCCAAATGGTATTTTGTGAAGTTGCTTAAAAAGATGGATTTGCTCATGCCGTCGTCACTCGTTGTGCCGAAGTTAGGTCGATTACGCGCGGTCTTGGTCATTTGAGAGAATCACATATGGAAAAATGAAAGGCACGAGTAATCGGAGCCGCGGCGTTTCCCTGTGAACGTACGAGGGAGAGTGGCGTAACAGTGGAGAGAGTCGAACTCTTCTGGTCATGGATCGTGATACTTGTTTTGTCGCGTTGTTATCACTGTGTTGGGAAACTGCCGAGTTTCGTAAGTAAAGGGGGCTGGGGGAGGGGTAGGAAGCTAGCGATTGTCATCCATCCTGAGAAAAATCTCAAATACCTTAAATTTGCTTTATACGCGTACAAGTCGCGGGAAGGGAGCATCTCTAAATTTGCGCCCATCTTTTGCTTCTGCTATACTTCCCACCTGTGCCTCGCGGAATTTGACTCTACATCAGTCAGGCCGTTCAGTGCAGAGTGGGAAGGACAATTCTTGGAGGTGGTTCAGTGAGAAATCGGCCGCTGTAAGGTCTGCTTGCCAACCAATGAAACAGAGAAAATGCAGAGAAGCAGAGAGCAGTGAACATGCTATGAAGCCGATGAGCCCGGTACACCATGCGCTTCTACGACGGCCATTGGACCAGTCACGGTCTGGAACAATAGACCCGTTACCGACCCTCAGGAATGAACGCAGTTTAGCAGTGCTGCCGTCCCGACGATTAATCTTTCACAAAAGCTCCATATGAAATGAATGGTTTGGTCTGTGCTTGAGCGAGGTTGGGGGGGGGGATCCAATTAAGTACGATGACGAGTCGATTCGTAATCGGGTGAACGGTGATATTATTGCCACCTGCTCGAGGAACGACAGCTTTTCCAAACCCATATGCATACGCATGCAAATACACACAAGGTAATGAGAGGGTTTCAGAGGTGAACAATTCGGATATTAGACGAATTTTACTACATGTATGGTGTCCCAAAATTATGGGCACCTGCTCATTGCGGTGTATTTGAAGCTTTTGAACAGAGAATGACAATGGAACTTATGTGTACGTTTGCTTACATTATGTGTAACCACCACGTGCACATTCTGAAATATTCGCATGGATAGCTCGTGCAGGTCTATTCGTGGACTCGTATGTTACAGGTATCCCTTCTCCATCCTTGAGCCTTGCTTTATGGGACTTTGATCTGGGATTGCGAACTCGACAGGATCCCATCTAATCAGTGACCGTACTTAGAAGTCATGTGAGTTAAGATCTGAAGAGCAGGATGGCCATTCCTCTTTGCTGATGAAGTGGGATAACTAGTGTCGGCATCACTCTTGGACGGACGTAGGTTATGGGCTGGAGTACTGTCTGCTGGGAAGACGACGAGCTGTTCAAGGAAGTGGAGTAGGATCAATGCTTCAGTTCGCCCGTTAGTGTGCTCATTGAGTACAATTTGTTAATTTTCACACCTGCACCGACAACCACCGGGGTCTTACCACTGCCCGGGACTCCCTCGAAGACCATTTTGTTTTTTATAGCAACTTTTTTGTGGGAGACTGCGCCTTCGGTGACTCTAACCATAATGCAGTCGTTTTATTTGTTCAGGTTTGGCTTTGATGTGATCACTTTCCCATCAGAGAAACGATGAAGGAGTGCGTATTTCCCCTCATCTACAGTACTCGCCGTAAGAACTCAAAAATTTGCGATAATACCGC
>UZAF01019445.1:0-23962 GCA_900617895.1 Haemonchus placei | reverse complement strand
AAGGCGCTTTACAAAACCAAGCGTCTGCAGATGACCATGAATGGTTAATTTCGAAACGTTAAGCCCTTGTCCTACTCCCAGAGCAGTGATGTGCCGATTTGCTTCGGTTAACATTTTGAGTATCGTTTAAACTGATAACTGATGATAGTCTCTCTAAGGGTTGCCGGTCTTCGAAGGCAAATTCACTCTGTTTAAATCCCGCAAACTAGTCATGCACTGTACGTTCCTCTAGAGCATGGTCTACTCAAACGTCATATATCTTTCATACGGCTTGAGCCGCATTCTAGGCCTCGCGGGAATAGAAATACTTCAGATGTCAAAAATGCGCGTAGTAGTTCTCCATTTTCATACGAGTCCTGTACAGAAAAATTTCGACAGATCTTGACAGAATCCTAACAGGAATATAGAGGAGGACCTACTCTTTCAGAAAACATATAACTTTATCGGGTTGGGTCCTTGATCTTTTGTACAACGGTTGATAAATCCGGGGTGTCAAAAATCGGCGGAAACTTTTCGGACAACCCAATACTATAGTTCTCTGTCGGGCTTGATCCTTTTTCAAATTAGCGACGAATATTGATTAAATATTGTTTGCATATGTGAGGTCTTGCTTCCTGCTGCATCGAGTTTTGAGCTTCACTAAATCGTAGCGAGCCTCAAAATTGTGATGGAGCTAATGGCTAGTGCTCTAGCATAGTAGGCTTTTGGGTCCTTAGATAATGATCCAAAATGAGATTTTTAATTTTGAATGTTTTTTCTGTCCTTCCTGCTTTGACGTACGCCTCGGGGACCTGGACTCTTCGAAAGCAGGATCAGCATGCTGTCGGCATTACTCAACGCGCTTTGGAAAGAACGATGCTGGGAATTTCGCTATACACGCAAAGGCAGAAGGGATTCTAGAGTTCAGGGCGCGCCAAAGAACGAAAATCAGGGATGCTGTAGATTACGTCAAAAATCGAAGATCAGGTGGGCCGGGCGGATCAGGCGGCTACTGAATGGATCCCATGGGACATTAGACGTAATCCAGGACGGCCGCCAACCAGATGGTCAGACTTCTTCACGAAAGAACGAAAGGAATGTTGAACTCCTTGTCCCTGAAGCGAGGACGATTCACTGGACCACTCTGGCTCGTGACAGGGACGAAGGAGACGTTACTGTCGTCGACGAGGAAGTCGACGACCGGACCGGAAGTCAGGTGATACAGGTGATACAGATGAAATTTTTTATCATAAACCTTCAATGTTATTTTGGTTCCATGATTGAAAGGATCTCTATCTCGAGCACTTCTGTCCAATCGAAGTTTTTCTCTTCCTTATCTGCCCCTATACTTTCTGAAAAAAAGCTCGAGGCTGCCGAATTTATGAGCAGGGTATTGCTGACTCTCGCCAAGAAGAATTTTTGTGTTCCGGGATATATACTTTTTTGAGGTGCCCTGTTCCACACTACGTGGTGAACTTTTGACTTCTCTGAGTAAGTCGTGAACGTTGCACTGGAACGGTGCAGTCTTTGATAGTTTGCACTCTAGAGCTGCTTGACACAGATCGCCTGCTTCCTTCCAAACTAGCCCTTTAACGACTATTGGATGGATGAGTGCAGGTGTCGCGGTTCATGGCCACCCTTTAGACGCGATCTGCATCTAAAGGGTGCACTCCACCTCACAAACCTCCACGCTCACCGGACCACCACACCCTACCAGCGCCCCGGCCAGGAAGGCGGACGAAACCCCCGAAGACCAAAGGGTATCGGCTGGGGAAGGCCCACAGACCTTGCCATGGCGACTCCTGCCATGGACTCCGCGACGGGATCCCTGCCCCCCACACAAGGACCAGCTGTAGCTGATAGCGGCGACACAACCTACACCTACAGCCAGAGTGCCCTACCTCCCTTACTTCTCAGGGCCAGTACAGAAGTAGGAGATAATGGTTTATTACACTACTACGTAATGCACTACAACTAAGCTACAACTTCAAGATACAAAAAGGGATACTACACAAGAAAGATAAGACCCACGGGCCCAGAGCCAAGGAATATCACACGAGGAGAATTAAGACTATCATGAATAACACTATCATGAACACAAATAAACACATCCAAGCAAACATGCGCAAGCAGCACAAGCACGTCAAAGCGAATACACACATGAGGAAAAGCATGTATACAAAGAGTAAGTACACGACACTCACCTGTCCCTCGATCTTCAGGCACCTTCCGAGGCGAGCTCCTTCAGCTGTCCAATCCAGGCCCCCATTGACCTCGGCGGTCTTCTTCCCTTCCTTCCTCCTCAGTATCCGACAAGTGACAACTTGCGTCCTCAGTGAGGGGCAATTCGGATACTGGTTGGGCTTACACTGGTGCTCCGTTGCCTTATAGACAACATCACAGCGTTACCCAGCTATACCGACCATCAGCCGGCAGCCAGCCGGTCGCAGTGCAGGACAGGTGCCGACTAGTTAGGCTAGGTGAAGGAACGCGCATAACGCGCGCATACTCGCCGCGTGGTGGCGGCCGAGCAAAGATGGGTCGGGGTGCGCAGTGCGCTCGGCGGCCTCGCGTCCGCGACACTCTTAAGGAAAGCGAGAAGCCTGCTTAGGGGCTGAGGGAGGCCACGGTGCCCCACCAGGGACAATAAACATCGGTCCCCCAGATTTAAGGTCAGTCAAATAAAACCCCCTGAACACGGCTAAACAAACTTAGCCCTCTTGCCGCAATGCCTGCACACAATGCCCTTCCTAAACTAGGTTCATGTCGTGTCGTGAGGGAAGGAAGGAAACGAGAGAGTAGAGATCTTGAAGCTAAGAGGGAGAAAGATGAAAACGCGAATAGTGCCTTAAGGACATACACTGAATGCGCATCATGCGCGGCTCTGAGCACCATATAAACAAGTAAACAAATAAAGATGAAAAAATGACGTAAAATACTAACGCATCAAGCAATCAGAGACTACATAAGAAAATAAGTGAGGGCGCTAGGAGCAACTTACTATCACACCCTCGAGAAAACCTAAAGGTAACTTAAAGAGGAAAAATCAAGCGTAGAACATGACTGCTACACGATGGATGACCTGAATTGTCGCTGCCTTCGCTGTCTACAATCGACGACCAACTGCTGACCACTTGACTGCTTGCATTGATGACACGATGTTGACTCTGACGTTGACATTGAACTCGATGACGTTGACGCGACCGCGGCTTCTGAAACTTCCAACGACCGAACTCGACATCGACCAACACCATCTTGCCCACGAGCAATCGTCGTCCTTGACCACTCGACTCGTTGACCACTGACTCGACCAACTTCCTCGGACAACCAACCACTTGACTAACGAATCGTGTGCACTATAAGCGTGCACTTTAACTTTAGCAGACAGGGTGTTGTCTGCTGCTAACCTTCAAGGGTGTTCGTCAGCGAGTCGCTCTTCTCAGAAGTCCGATAAGGAGTTCTAGTTGGAGCGACCCAATGTAACGAGCAAGCCTTGTCAGTTGTGCATAAACAGCCATGCACGATAGAGCACTGGTTAAAAAAAGTTCTGATATCCATTGTGTCAGAAATACACAACTACCCTTATACTGTTCTTCCCCCTGGAGGATGATCGCAAGCTCTCCCATATATTTGACAGCATCATCAGTCGATGAACGAAGCGATCGAAATGAATTGACAATGGCAACAATACTATCATAAAAGCATCCTGGTGCATACTCTCCAAATACCTGGATGATAGCCTTTTCCTCAGGCACATGACGAGTTATGAACTCGTTCACAACTCTGAGGTGCCGCGCAGTTAACACTCTCCGAGAGGGCTGACGTTGACAAAATACGAACTGTTCAGACTAACAGGTGAAAGCGAACCGATGCTCCGACCGAGCGATGAGGTCTCAAAGTCTTCCAAATCCTTCTGCGTGTGAGTCACAACATGCAGCACTAAATCTGCGAACCCCTTGCGCTGTTCTTCGTAGGACTTCCGCATTTTCAATGTTATTATATATTACGCGATTCATCTTTAAATTGTTGAAGATTCTGCTTGCGTGGGTCGAAAGTGAGGCCAGCCGACGTTTGTACCTCTCAACAACCGAAGATCGAGAGGTCTCGATCGCCCGTGCGTCTTTCGCTTGTGAAGAAACAGAAGTTGCCGTTATCTTTGGATTTTTTGGCTTAACGAAAGGCGAACGGACAGCGTTAACCTCATATGTAGTGTACGTGGACACGACTTTCCGATGCTGTGAAGCAACGGGCTCCGATTTCTCAAACTCATTGACCGGCAAATGACTTGACATCAATGCTTCTTCCTTGTGATGGATGCTCACGACTGGTGGATGGCCTGCCGTCCCTTGTGCTGAAGGCACGATGGGCTCGCTTTTCATATTCACGACGTCCTGAATGTCCAACGGGAAAGAGATATTGCAAGAAACGATTGAAGAAGAAATGGCACTCTCAATAGTACTCACCTGAACAGGACGTGACCGCTGCCTGGGATGCGAATCAACTATCTCAGGTAGCGAAACTGTTCCTTGCGACTCTTCTTAGCCTTGGATTTAGCAATGCGGTGCGATCGGCGAGCCATAATAAAGGGGACAGTAATGGAATAAAACTTCTGAAAAACTGTGCAAAATAGTAGATGTCAAAACACAGCACAATAATGAGAAGAAGTGAAGAGAGTAGGAAAAGCCCTGTGATGGAACACCAAAACTATAAAACGACTGCAGGAGCGATGACGAGGATGTTACAAGTGGCGTGTGTCGGCTGAATCCTACTAACGTTGCGAAATGCCATTGCCGACCGACGGTAGACGACGGGTCCTGCGACGACGTTCTGCGTACTGTTGGTGTCGGCCTGTGTACATCTTCTCCACCTAAGGCGATCAGCCGCTGAAACGATATACTAGCACGAGGATACACGCAACCGTTCTCACCAGAATGATGAGAATAATGCGTAAAAAGGAACAACACGTCGAGGAATAAGAAACCGGCATGGAAAGAAAGAGAAAATGGGAAGAAAGGAAAGAAAGGAAAGTGCAAATAACCGCAGTTAAACTATTGGAAGGAAATTGAACTAAATAGGAGAGAAACGCATTATACAGAGGAATTAACTAAAGCTCACCTCGAGTGCCTCTTTTTGGCTGCTCTTGGAAGCTGAATTCTCGTTGGAAGCAACGGCGTCCCTGATTTTCCTTCTTTGACGTAGCTTGGAATCCCTGTTTATCTCTCTCCTGACTTGAAAAATTACGAGCATTGTCCTTTCCCGCAGCGCGCTGAACGTCCAGCTTGTCTGCAGAATCCAAGTCCTCGAGACGCACATTAGCGCAGAAAGAAAGATGAGAGCGGATATGAATACTTTACTTTACCATACTTTTTTAGATCTTCTGATCTAAATTAGCTAGCTAATTAGCTAGCTCTAGCTTACCCGACCAAGAGCCGAAATGCCGGTTCCAACTTCCAGAAAACCGAACGTCAAAAGGTGCTAGCCAAGAAACCAACCTCCTGCGGTTTCATCAGCGTTGCCATACCATTCGATTCCGTCAAGAATAGGGGACCATTGAGACACCATCGATAGTCGTGAGATAAGAATAACGCGGCAAACAAAATTCGAAGCACGTAAAAGAAATGAATGGCGGAGGTCCACTCGTTATGGGGAGGCGCTCATTCGGTTGTTCAGCTTAGGTTTTCCCTCGCGGATTTCCAACGCTTCCAATATCTTTCTGACACCGATTTCATTTTTGTAGGCTAAGCTTTGCATTTGATACCAAAATCACTGCTTTGATGTTCTTCCATCGAGGCATCCCCAGTGACGTGACTAGGCTTCTAGCATCAGCATCCCTCCCGTCTCCCCAATATTTATCCCGTCACAGACTGAACACTAAATTTGGTACACTTTCCCTCGCTGTGTGCAATTTCCGTCTTTTCCAAATGGACAAATACCGCAGTTATTCGTAGAACATGCATGATCATAAAGCATATTGCGGATTAGGTGACGTTTTACATTTTACGCTGGTAGGTTTATCAAAACATCGTAATTCGTCAAATCCGCTCAGCCATTGCATTGTAGGATTTCCGACTTTGTCTGATATAAACTAAGCCGGCGATGCACCATGTTCTCACGATTCTCAGGCGAACAGCTTTAGGACCTATTTTCTGCATTGCCCCGTAGCCCTTCAAGCTTGCAATCTCAGATGCTAGTTTCTCGTTCCACTTTGCCTGTGCGCACTTCTGCTGCTGTTGTGTACATGTTACGAACTACAGCACGTTTCACAGCTTCAAAGTAAGCAGACTTTGCGTGGAGCAAGATGTTCTTCGAGCTGGCCTTGAATATCACTTCACTTTCCTATTAAGATGTTTATCTGCGTGTTAAGATATGGTGGCCAGCCTTCTATCGGAACCTCTCGCTATATTTACTGAGACTGTCGGTTGAGGATGTCAAACAACTCATACACTCTTGCCGCGTTGATGTATAATATGAGGTTGGCAAGAAAGTCCTGCGACGTGTATTTAAAGCAAATCTTCGACGTGGGTTGTCCTTCTGTAAGGGCCTGACTTACGGTATCAATTGTCCTTCTCTAACCCCGTTGGCCAAATAAAGGGGATTATAGGGTAAGCGATAGCTGTGCCCATCTAGTTCGTGTTTAGCAACTTACAGGATGCATTCCTTCAGCCTCCATTAAATTAGGGACGATGCTTGCGTTACTCCGAAGGGTAGTATCTCCTGCGGTGAAGCGATCTACTGTTGATCGGTGAGCAGTGCTAGCATCGAATAGGTTGCCGATGATTTGAGCCGCTACACCCGCGTATTTTCCCTTGGCCTGCTTAAAAAGGTGATGGTATAAATCGGGTGATGTCCATTCATTGACCGTAATGCTGCGAAAACCCACACGCGTGCCCCTATTTACTCATGTGTTAGTTACCCAGGGAATGTCCTTTATGTCTATCACCATTGCTACTGTGTTCACACTGTTCAACGCTTCACATTTTTTTCGCAGAACTTTCTTGCCAACTAGAACTATGCTACAATCACCGAAGTACCATTATCATGTCTTTCTACTCTGCTCATGAAACAGATAGGTAAACAGGTGCTAGCCGCTGACCCATAGCAACTCCTCGCTTTTGGGAGAAGTAATGCCCGCTTCACTTGAAAATATTATAATCAAGGCATTCCATGATCAGAGCCATAATGTGAACTTTGCTCAATCCGAGCGACACAATTTCTGTTTCACGCTCATCCAGCACAGCATTTTGGAGACGCTTGGGGAGCTTGCTGTTGGTAACGTTCGTATAAAGGGCGCGTTCGTATAAAGGGCGCATCCTAGTTACATCAGACGACGCTAGTACGCAGTTTTCTTGCATTGCAACCTACACGAACGCAGGCGATCTAGAGATTGTTTGGTGCTTGGTAGATGTGAGGGTAGGTATCGAATTAGTTGATCGGTTGATAGAGGAACCAGAAAAAATGGTTCTTCTGCTCTCCTACACAGCTGATGATAGGTTCATCTAAAATCGGTAGCATTAGCTGAGTTCTCGCGTCTGTAGGACAGCTTGTGAGCCTTGATCAGGCTATAGAAAATCAAGCACGAGGGTGTATCCAACTTCAATCTTATGAGCAACCTTCATCCAATTCTGTCATCGTTTCGATCGATACACACAAAACATTCAGCTTGTGACATTGGCTGAGGAACATCTCTTTTATGAAACGGTTTCATCTCCATTTTTTAGCAAATAGCGCTGTAAAAAGGCTCTACAATAGATATCATGTAAGGGGTGCACATACATATTTGTACAGGTTCGCTGTTCGTTGAGAGAGAAGGCCCCTCAAAAGGGGAGAAACTCCGTTAGGTTAGAGCTTTTAGCTCAACGATTCAATGCTGATATTGGCTGACCGGCTCACCACGTTCTACGTGTACTGATAAGCTATGGGATAAAAGGTCTTAAAAAGGGGAGGGCAAGCGGAGTCTCGGTAGTGGAATGGATAAAAGCACATGGTCCGAAAAGCACAAATACGGGTGCGAGTCCCGTCCGACGTCGAAGTTTCGTCGATAACTAGTCAACCTTTCGAAGTTCGCAAGACCTCTCAGATACTTGTTTTGCGCAATCCGAGCACAAAGCTTTGCGAATTGAGCTTTCGATACACATCATTTTATATGTTATCAAACTGACCTAATGGCCCATTGACCCTTACCTGTCAGTGTCAGCAGAAAAATTACTTTATGAGGCATAAGAATCTTTGCAAAGAGTGCTAGTCATAGGAAACCTAATTGTCTGCGAAGTCAGCAGAAGGCTTGCCAAGACAGCCATAGCTATGAAGAATAACACGGGATGGGACTCCTTGCCCAGAAGATTAAAAGAAAGGAGTTCGTTCTTAAGCTGTGCAATGTCTGGCGTCACATAGCAGTCGATCCAATCATGTGATGATATCAGCCGAGGAAGAGAAATGAGTTTCGGAAGACCTAACTAACACGTGGCTACGAATGCCGAGTATAGCAGCAGCAATCCACATTGTGTTGTTGTCCACAGAGAAAACGCCCAAAGGCGATTGAATAAAGCCGGTATGACCCGGTTTCAAGCAGTCAGATTGTTCCGGTAGCTGTTCATGTCTATGTTCTGGTGACGAGTTTTAATCCAAATTGTTTGGTCTAAAATTGCACCTAGGTACTGAGGCATGAAGGCGACGAAAGAGACAGCGACTTGGCTTCTCGATTCTCGAGGCAAGGCTGTCATTATGATTGCTATGGTGGGACATAGAGAAATTAATAAATATCACCGTGCGGTGTGCAACTGTCACTTACAGTAAGCTCTTCACTTTCTTGCTATGTAATGGATTCATAGTGAAAGAACTCTCGTATGGTTATCTAAAGGACTCCCTCTACATTTAAGGCATCGCAAAATGGAGTTATGCAACGAGTTGCAACCAGATCCAAACAGCGTCTGGGAGCTGGTTGTTGTCGTGTTTAGATAGTGAATGCTCACTTCTGAAATGAGTATGTAAAATGGTTCTATATCAGGGCGAGACTGAACAGAGTTACGAACATTAAAGGCACTGTTCACGAAAAAATGTTTCGGAGATTTGCACATGGTTTGAATTCGACGCCCCCTCTGATACCATTTGTGCAGGAATGAGGTCGGAAAACGGTCTGGATAGGGCGCAATAAGGGCAGGAACAGTGGGGACGGGAGGCCTCCTCCCCTCGCTGGGCTGACTACGAGTTCTAATTGTCCTTCACCACATTCGCATTGGAGCGAAGTTGTCTGCTTGGGTGTGTTGTCTGCTATTGCAGACATTGCGTCGCCTTCGTGCACTCGCCCGAACACTCCCTTAACCGCCGTTCTTCCAATGTGGAACTCGTCCAACCCCTCTTTCCGCTCTTTTTTGGCCCTTTCTATTTCTTTTTGTTCATCGTTTTTTGCGCTTTTTTCGTTGTTATCGCTTTATTCTAGAGTAGTTCTATGAATTCCCTTCAAAAAAGGGTATCCTAAATTTATCGTAAACGGTGCCTTTAAGATGTATGAACTACCAAGCACGGGGCCATATCAAGCTAACGACAGAAAGCACACTGGTCTCTGCAACAATTTGAGCACGTGCTGAGACCACAGAGGATCCAACGAGAAGCACAGTGGACATCGAAGTTAGAGGCGAGCGATCTGAGCTACTTCCGAAAGTGAACAATTTCACCCAAAAAGACCCTACTGAGATTCCCATCCGATGTAATGCATGAAATATAAGAAGATGCCCCAGATAGGATACACCTAGCAAAAACTTCAATCTTGCGAAGGCGCTGAATTAATGCATCGGATACAGAATGAAGAGTTGTCCCTTATCTCCAAACAGCATGCCCAACTTGTTTTAGCTGTAACTGGAATCTACTGGAATTTTATCCACAACAATTAGTGCCAATTCCGAGGCGAACCGAGCGCTCATCGCTCCTTCTTCGATAATACCACCCACATGCTATCGCAACTCCGTTGTCCATCGATCGTTTTCGTTTTCATTCACACTTCCTTGGCGCGATCAGTCCCTCCCTGGCTCCCGATTTCTCGATATGTTTTCTTAGAGGTCAATTTCATGACAAATACTGTTGATCATTCGCAGAATAACTTTTCTTGTTACTCATTTAGTACATGTGGGTTTCATTGACACACCTGTTTACGTTAATATTTTTTTATTTTCAGGTAGAAACTTCATGAACTTGTTCGATTTGTAGCCGAGATATGTCGGAACCCAAGAAAATTGTCGTTTTCGGGAGTATTGTGCAAGATCTGGTTAGGTACACGGATTTATTTCTCAACGAAATTTCCATCTCTTCGGCAAACGTTCTCAATATGACACTGAAATTGATAACCCGGTTCTCTAACCTCCCATTTGTAAGATCCATCGATTGAAAGTCATTGTCAGAGAGTCAGAATTGTTCCACCGCCATTACGTCGTCATCACTTTGAAGTAATTATTGAACTATTTTGGACTGAACTAAAAGTTGATAGTTTTTATATGGTCGTCAAAGTAAGCTTGGTGGAAAGTTAGTTGGCTTTACCGGCTTTTGATTTCTATCTAGCAGTCAGTATAAACTTTGCAAACTTAAAAACCTAAAAGAAGTTTACAGAATGAATGGAGCTTTAGCAGTTTTTAAGATATGAGCTATATCATGAGGTACGAATGACAATTCTTAAATCACCAGTGCACACGTATTGGTTCGTACTTTGTGTCTCACTGTTTGTTCTAATCGGAAATTTCAGTTTAGCCAAGATTGCTTGCTTGTTTCTGCTTACAATCAGTTCCCGCGGTTTTGCGTATTCCAATGCTTTAGTGCCCACTCCAAGTTGAAAACGCCAAAACGGACTTGCATTTGTTAGCTACATACGCTTACTACTTGAAGGCACAGTTCACGATAATTTTGAGGTACCTTTCTAAATCGAAACGAAAGTGTTGATCGAATGTAGTATACTGGTAGCAAAGAAAACGAAAAATATGACGACTTCATGAGGAAGAAATCTGCCCAAAGTGAAAATAGGAGTGATACGAGACTATATCGACGGTAATGGCATGGAAGGGGTATTCGGACGAAATTTCAGTTGTTGCATTTACGCAAACAGCTGGCTACATCAAGCCAAAATTGTCCAAAACTGCCTTCCACTACCGTCTTGGGTCACGGCAAATTGTTTGAAGTTTCTACATAAATCCCCTTCTGAATGGTGCAGCCTTTACAACTCCGTTAAAGCTCGCCTGCCAGGAGTGTGATAGTCAGGCGATACAATCTCTGAGCCTTTATAGCACCTTTCTAGGCCGTTTTCCGGCCTAACAGCGCCACATATGGTATAAGAGGGGCTACAGATTTATCCGTGATATCTCAGAAGCCAATTTTATCGTGAACTGTGCCTTTAAGTATGTTGATAACACTAAGTTCTGTACAGAGAAATAGTGAACCTGACCCATAGCTAAATGTTCCTCATTCCCTCTGTATGTTCATAATGAGTTATTATAGTCAGAGTCCCTTTCATAACCCATATGAACTAACTATTACACGCCATTCTTCCTTTGGAAAATTGATTGCAAGTGAAAAAGGGGAAAACTAGGCTTTTCTGGTAATCCACAAGTGCATATCCATTGTGAGTGCTGCTCAATTGTTCGTGAAATCAGCTCTTTGAATAGTATCAGCTGGAATCGTTTCTCAGATATGGGTATTCGAGTGACCGTCATGCAGTACAGATCCCTATTTTGGAAGAATTAAGGCTCCGACTTAAACGACTTCAACCAATCATAAGAAGGACTGTCTTGTTCGGTGATTGCTTTTTTCGAAAATAAACTGCAAAAGGTCATGACACATACATATGTATAGGGGGCTTCGTATAACCAAAATACCCAGAAGAACAAGAATTACTGTAAAGATAATGAAAGCAAATTGAACTTATATGTATTATCTTTAAAGGTACAGTTTACGATAAAAATGGTTCTTGAGATTCCTCTATAGTATGAATTCGAGGCTCCCTCTTATATCATACCTATCGTTAAAATGTGCTGGATGGAGCACAGTAAGGAACCAGAGATTGTATCGTGTGAATGCCAGGACTGGATGTCTGGACGAGTTTGAACAGCTCCGTAGAGGCTGCGCTACTGATAAGGGAACCAGCGTAGGAAGTCCAAGCAACTTTTCATAACCCGTAGCGACAGTGAAAAGCAATTTTGGACAGTTATGGTTTGATGTAATCAGCTCTTTGCACGGTGGGAGCAAGTTAAAATATAGTCTAAGAACTCCGTGCATGACATTCCAAGCTTCACTTCCACTACTTTCAAAAAACTTGTACAAGAGGTATTGTCTCGCTTTCTTCACCACCGATGTATTCCTGTACATCAACACTTCCGCTTTTCAACCTAAAACGGTAACCACAAAATTATCGTGAACTGTGCTTTTTAGGTGATTTTATTCTCTGCTGATGAAAATTCAACCTCTTTACCGCACTGAAATTATTCCATTGTTCAATGAACTTTCATACGCTATTTCCGAAGGGACCGTATCCAAAAGTGCAACCGTGTGTCATGGATAAATATATAACAAACCAAATTTCCAGAATGCAGAGGTACTGTGCATCGAAAAGCCGAACTCCTAGTACTCATGAATGAGCGTACATGCATTGCATTGAATCCATCAGTGTGAAGAACACTATGGGTAACGGCACTTCTCTCCGATTGCGGCATTCTCCCTTGCGGCATGCGGCAAATGTCACTGTTATTACCGTACTCACCCCGCCTCCCCGCCAATCGGTACTACCCAATATTTTCGTCGATTGCCTTTAGTTTTGATAGCTTTTTTTGTTTCTTTCTCGTTTTTATGTTTATTAGACTTGGTTATATAGAACAGCTCCTCCTATATTAGCGACAATCGAGACCCCGCACTGGAATTGAAGAGAGCTGCCGGCCCATTCAAATAATTAAATGACTCCCTATCTCACAAATTGCGCGCTCCAATCTTCCGCAATCCTGCGATACGTGGCGGGTGCGGCATGCGCGACGCCGCTTTCGGGGAGAAGATTCCGGGGACCCAGTACACTATACACTCCACATAGCAGTCAGATTGCAGGAGGCAATGACCACAAATTCGTTGAGAGTATACTTTAAAATTCGTCTACAAGGAACCTGAATCTGTCTTGTATACGCTGAAACGTCTGAGTTCAAGCGTATTTGCGTAACTGGTGAACTTCAAACTACGTCCCATCGATTGGCTACTTGAACACATCGAGGAAGAAGTTTTTATAACTTTGGCTACGAAATTGTTGTAAGTAAGAAACCCTGCTCAAAGAAAATTCCCTTGGGTAGGTGTTGTGCGAAACATTGGCATCTTTCATAGTCCACGACCGGTCGCCAGCAACCGGTCGCTCGACTGGTCGCTCGAGTGATCGCGCCACTGGTCGCTCGATCGTCGAGGAGGCCGCGTTAGTTATGGGTGCCGCCGCGGACGGTCCCGCGCGATCACTCGAGCGACCGGTCGCTGGCGACTGGCGACCAGTCGCGCGACCTGTCGCGCGACCGGTCGCCGGTCGCTCGTGAGATGGGTCGCGCGACCGGTCGTGGACTATGAAAGATGCCATTCTTGTTGTGCTGTCACTTCCTGTTCCAATCCATCACAAGAAAGTGTGTTAGTAGTTATAAGGACATTTGCAATTTAATTTTAACGGCAATTTTTTTTCACAATATTTTTAAACAGTTATCCATTTCTGGCAATTGAGTTTGATTTCACTTTTTGCTCAGTTACACGAAGTCGTTTCCGCGACCAGGTGAAAGCGTGCGAGGAGATTCGTTCCAAATGGGAAGCGGTGGAAAAGGAGCAAATCAAGCCGTAGCAGCCTCCAGACTCGGCGCGAGTGTACAGCTTATAGGGAGGGTGAGCACTTTTTATTACCGTAGTCGAGAGAGTCGTAATACAACCACCATGTGACTAATGATCATTGGAACCCTTAGTCACATCCACTAGCGGACGTTCAATGCTTTGAAGTGAATAACCCCTCTAAGTTGTTCACCCTGAACATCAAGAAGGAACGCATAGCATCAGATTTTCTCGGACCCTCATGTTGTGGGTAGCAATTGGTTAATGTAGAAGTGTTGGGAGCCAGAAGGTCGCAATGTGCTCCTTAGGCTCCTCATGACTCAATGGTTGAGCTGATTCGAATCTCTTCCACAGCTTTCTTCTTCACATTGGCTTAGGCTCGTGCTGCTTCATCCTGAAATAAACTGATATTCGTGCATGATAGACTTCATCATTCGGACGAAACACTTTCATCGGACAAACATCTTAAACGGTTCTGACACGATCGTTCGTTGAGACTTACATCCGTAAGCCATTACCCAGGCAGAAGAGGGAAATGGAGGAGGGCCTCCCAAGAGATGTTGCCTTACTAGTGATCGAAAAAACTGGTAAAGCTTTGAATACCTAAATGGCCTGATCACTTAAGTTGCCTCGCAAGGTTACTCTGAAAGAAGAGGAGAGGAGATAAAGAGTGTAATTTGCTTCTACGTACGCGTTATCTATCGCTGGATGGTTCGAAGATTGGCCCTGCTTTTTGATCATGTGCGTGCCCTGAGGTCTCGAACTTCAGCGTGGCAATGGAGATGGTCGATCGGTTACGCTCAAATTGTTACGAACCTTTCAGCCTTTGAAGAATGCAGTTCCTCCAGAGGCCAGTATTACATAAAATATGCTGATACTTAATAATATGTGTGTTAGTTAGATGATAATATGTATGTTAGTTAGATAAAAATTCATATTATGATTCATTCATTTCCAAGAGCCAAATTTTCCGGTGTTATGTTAGGCATGATCACGCACGCATTCCAGACGTCTGTCCGGCTTCACACCTTCACTTACAACTATTACTGTAGTGTGATCGAACTGAACTTTAATTATCAATCAGTGGGCGTCTGACCAAGCTTCTGCTCCGCTGTTTCCATGAGCCCAAATTGAGAACCCAACAAGACCTCGTTCAAGGCGGGCTGGGCGTGCGAAGTGGGTCGGATGTTAATGGTGTGTAAGGTCGGAAACCAATAGGCTCCTTTTATTCCGTACCAGTACTCTGAATAAGAAAGTCGTTCAGGTGTTAGAAAATATGGAAGTGTTGCAGGCGGAGTGCCAAATTTAACAAGAAAAGAAGAAGAAAGAAGAAGAGCCAGGCGTCAGCCCGGCGATCCGACTGGTTTTTTGCCTCTGATTTGCCAGCTGTATACCCCCTCCCAAGTGTATCTTTTACCCTTTTATTGGGAAACCCTCAAAGGTAATGCCTTTTTGCTCAATGAAGGCTGGGAAGATGAGGGTTTTTACGTGAGACTTCGGTTGTCTGAGAAGCAGAAAATATCTCGCTTCTATAGTGTAATGGCGATCATGTATGTTTTTGAAGGTGATCTTGATATTACGCTATCTGCCGACTCAAAATTTTAAGGTAGGAAATGATACGTTTGGTGAGTCGAACATCGAGAACTTGCGAAAAGCTGGAGTAGACATTAGCCAAGTGGAGAAATCCGACAGCAGTCATACTGCTACTGCCACCATAACTGTTAACGCACACGGTTCGTTAGATCCTGGTTTTTTTTTAAATAGAAGATGTAACTCGTAGTGACACCAGTGATAGCATTTTTGAAGATGGAACCGGGAATCACATTATATATTGATTGTGAGTGTATTTCTTTTTGCAGGCGAAAACACGATTGTAGTGACCTTGGGTGCAAATTTGGAGCTAGACGATGAGTGTGCCGAGAGACACGAGAAAGCCATCAGTAACGCCGCAATTGTGATGGCTCAAGCGGAGGTTTCCCGAAAAGGGAACAAAAAGGCGTTTGAGTTAGCAAGGAAGCACGGAGGTGGGTGACTGGACATAAAAGTCTTGAAAATGAGGTTGAGATCTAAGATTTAAGTGATGACTTTTTTCAATCCGGCACCTGGTGTACCTGACACGGACATGTCCATGGTGGCACTTAGTGACATTATTTGCACGAATGAGAACGAAGTGAGTGTAGCTGTGCAACTATAATTTTTCAAGATCAAGTGATTAGTATTACCCATCTCAGGCTGAATTTATTACAAACATTCCTCAAAACACAGTGGAAGATGCTGAGAAAGCAGCTGCACAGATGATAACTATGGGACCAAAGCATGCCATCGTCACGCTGGGAGCTAAAGGTCCGTTCTGCTTATGTCCATTGTTTTCAGGAAACCTGATTATGTTTCGTAGTGTTCTAAACGGCATCGAATTTTCATCACTTTTAATTTGTTCACTTCGATATAGGGCTGATACACTCATTTTTTCAGTAAGAAAAAAAGGGAAAAGAAAATGAAACAAAAAATGAAAAGGCTCCAGTGAGACATCTCAGTCTCAACATAAGAATGAGAGCTCGGCAGCGGCAATCCATGTGGTCATGACATGAAATACGACAACACTCTAGAAAGCCGAACGCTCCTCTGAACTGTTCTTGAGTGCTTCAACACTGAGGGGGAAAGTTCATCTCTTCGATATAATCTGCACCAGCTGACCATGTTGTAAAGAAACGAAATCTCAAGTTGTGTCTAGCACTGGCGAGCATATTTGATGGATTTTGGATTAGATTTTCTGAAGCATTGCTGTTGTATCTGCCTTTTGCGGAATGAGAATTGAGACCCTATATTCAACAGCAGGTCTGACATACGTCTTGTAGGTGTCTATCTGCGCTGCTGCATCATTCGCTGGAAGAACTTTGAACAACTAGTAACTTCAGTGCTGACCTTATGAGCGATATATCTACAATAGTCGTCAGAATTAAAATTTTTAAAGTTAACAAGTTGACGAAGCTCAATTCTGGAGATCGACTGTTGAGAGGGGTGCCATGAATGTAATAAGGAAACTGCCTGCTCTTTGACGCCGCCAGAAGAAGCTCTTTGTGAAGTCAAAAAATTCCAGTAGCCAATCCTCTGAGCGATATTGCATGCCCATTCATAATAATCGAACTTTTTCGCTTACCCTTTCCAGTGCAAACCTGCTAAGCAGTGCAGAACATATTCCTAACAACCGCTCATTTCTCGAAAAAGGAAAAGCTGAGGGATAATGGACAATGATATTCTTATGTACATGGAACCGCTTGTTATTCAAAGTAAATACCCATCAAGGACTCAACTGTTAGGCAACCAAAGCCTTGGGCGGTACTCAAAATGTCTCGAGTGATAACAATACCACTATTACATGTCGCTATCAATGGGCCTTCTTTTTTACAGAATTATATGTACTAGAATACTGTATCCTGTTCAGGAGTCGTGTTGGCATCAAAAGGAAAACAAGAAGTCGAGCGCATCCCTGTCAGAAAAGTGAAGGCCGTCGATACTACGGTTGGTGACGCACTGTTTTTTTCGCTTTACTTCGGGTTAGTGCGATGAAGGTGCGAAATGCTGACACCATGCATTTCAATAGGGAGAGTGACATCACAATGTCCAGAAGATCTCCGTCAGCTTATTATTAATGAGCTATTCTAATTGAATACGTAAGAGCTCAAAAACGTTAAATAGTTACACGCTTTCTGCACCGTAATAGGCCACCATGAGGCAGATCTCCTCTGCAAATTTCTTAACACCTTACTATGAGACCAGCAACGCGTATCTGTGAGCAATGCTTCCTTTCTGCTCCTCGTTGTCTTTGTTTGTTCTCCGGATATTTGCTATGATAGGACGGCTTTGTGTAGCCGATCTCAGAGCACAGCGTCTACTTTAGAAACCCTAAAATTGTTCTCATTTCATAGTTTACCCAAACAATCGCCCTGACTGCATTACTTTTTAAAAGCCTAAAAGAGGGGATTCTGGCTGAGAATATTACCGCCGTTGAAAAGGAGTCTGTATTTGAAATGGGCGTGTGTTTCAAATTTCCTAGGATGCAGACATCGCGGAACTCCTTAACGCGTAACTTCTAACTTGGTGACTGGTCCTCGGAAGTTCGTTCAAATCGAGTTCCATCCAAGCGGTGCTTAAGCTTACAGTCGTGAAATGGTTCGCTGCCTTCGTCAGTTCACCATCAGTCTATAGTGTATGCCCAGTTTCACTAATCCGCGTAATTAGCAGGTAATTATTGGAGATGATAATCTGAGCTATCCAATGAATATTCTGATTAGAGGTCCGAAAGCTGTGACTCAAATAGATCACTTACTGCCGTTTCCATGCCATAGTTACGAACTTTCTCCCCCCAAATGGTTGTTCTAGGAAGCAGAGCACATTATAATTATAAGGGGCAACAGTCCGAGAGTGTGACTGATTGTGGAGATGAAACCAAGCGAGGTCGCTATGTTCTTGACGGGTATTTCGAGAAAAGTGCGTTGCGATTCAGCAGACACCGTGGTTAAGGTTGTCCGAAGTAGGAAACTCTCAATTGACAAGTAATTGTTTTTTGTGGACTTGATAGGTTTCTTGAGCTTCTTTCCTTGCAAACATGAAGTGCTCAAATTCAAAGAGATTCAAAGAGATATGGGAATTTGAAAAGGTGAAAGTAGCACCCTAACGGATAGGGGAGCAAAGCTTTTTGATAAATTTTGCTGCGCCATGAAAAGTATTTCTGTGAAAAAGCTATGAACTCCATATTTAGGGTGCTGGCGACTGCTTCTGCGGATCGCTCGCATACTTCTTGATCGGTGGCAGGTTTTCAATGTCTGATGCTATCAAGAAAGCTGCCGAAATAGCAGCGTTATCCGTTCAACGAAAGGGAACGCAGTCGTCCTACTGGACTCGAAAAGAAATTGAACACGAATTACCCGATCTGTTAAGATGAAGTTTGTTGTGACGCAGCAGTCGGTTCAGATTTTCTCTTTATTTTGGAATGGAAACGAATAAAAATGTACAGCTAACAACGCTGATCTTCTCAAAAAAAAGCTCTCTACCATTCCAAATCCAAGTATGATTTGAGGAAACTTTCATGAATTTCTGTAAACATCAGATCGCAGTGTCGAATTTCATAGCGGAGAAACTGGAATCAGTTTCGGCATAAGTAAAAACTAATCAACAACAATACTAACTTTACATCAAGAACAACCTCTCGTTCGTTGTTTACCCCATGTTGATCTCCCTTCAGCTTGTCGAATTTGGCGCATATTTCCTCGATGATGTTGAATTTGGATTCGATCAAATGCAGTAGTCTGGCTTCAAGCACGACGCGATGGCCATACTTGATGTTCCGCTCCTGAATGACAACAGTCTCTTTGAATCTTTTCCAACCAATCGAGCTAGTTACAGGTCAACATTTCTGGTCCTTTCAGATGATGAAGTGGTGGTGCACCTTTTCATTTGAAAGCCTTGATGTCATCACTATCATGTCAATTTTTCCATTTTTATTCTTTTTTCCTTGTGGTCCGTGATCAATAGAGTCACATTTTTTTATCAGTCCTTTCATAGGCGATTGTAATGTGTTAGGCTAGCATCTTGTGGAAAAAATCAAATATATATATAAATATATATAACGAATCTCGTCCCACTTACTTTATAAGTCGAAATATGCAAGCAATGGTCGATGAAAGCAACTTCAAATATTATCTCGTTCTGTTTGACCGCTTACAGGACTTCTTAACTAATCCGTTTTTTGAAGAGGGGTGCGTAAAAAATATTATACACTAATTACAGTACGTATACTACTACTGCAGTGAAGGCCCAAGTACCCTCAGAAGGAATTAAAAACGCCCTAAGGGAGCCATCATATTATAAGTCCATATTTCGCCTTTGAATTGAGCACAAAAACGGTAGTGATTGTCAGACCCCCTATCATTGCAGGCTTAGGTGAATTTTGAGAATAAGGCAATTTACAGACATCTTACAGGTTATACTTCTGAAACTCCTAAATTGCCCAGAACTATTGCTATCCACGTGTTTGATGCATGATTGAAGAACGTCGACCACAGACTATTCCTCAGCTAGCGGCATTCACCACAAATGCAAAGTATCGAAATGGTGGCCTGGTAATACATACCACATGCTCATCCCAGATTTCAAATCCTTGGCACGCCTTGTCTAGTAGTTCCGTTAGTATTTCAAACCTTAAGACATTCAAGTGTCAGTTCGCGAGTGCAGTAAAGTCGGCTTTGTTATTTTACCTGTCTTCCTCAAGACTTCTATCTTCTCTCGGCAAAGCCCATAACGTTGATTCTAACACTTTAATACGGCGTTCCAATTCAATGTACCGTCGTGCAATATCCTGGTGAAAGTATACTAATAAGCGTGTAATGGTACGGTATGAATTTCGGAAAATAATAACTACTCACTGGGATGTACTTTCTAGCTGCGCAATCGGGCAGCTCCTTCATGTCTTTGTAGTAGGTCGTAGGCTTCGTTTTGAGTTCTTCGTAGAATTCGGGACTTTCGAGTGGAGCTATAACTGAATTGCAGTTTGCGTTCTCGTGAGTGATGCTGTTCTCGGTTCGCTGGCGCTTATTAAAGCATGAGCGAACCGAGAACGAAGAAGCGAACAGGTGCCCCTACCCTTCCAGAACTCAGTTTAAAAACTAATTCCTCTGGCTGAAACCGCATAAGGGTGCACTGATGGCCGTTGTCTATACTCATGTTCGTCTCCGATACCGTGCTAGTATACTTATGCTTATACGAATCGTCTTCACTCATGTACGAGCACCAGCAACAAACCATTCGCTTCTGTCTCTCGCGATCGTCATCGATGGTAGGCTCAGAATCCGACGGAGATGACGACGTGATCAATAGTCCATCTGCATTCGCAGCTATTTTATGTGATCGACGAGCACATCCCATCATCTCGCCCTAGTCCTACCCTTAGAATGTGAAGATCCTACGGGAGCTCACCCAAATGTTCTTCTTGCTCATCTGCCATCAACTCTTCCCATGATTTGACGGGCCCACCCAAGTTTGGCGTTTTTCATGAATTCCACCAAGTCGCGGAGGTGAGACATTCCGCGCATATCGCACTGCGGAGTCCGGCTCGATGTTGAATGTGCCAGTTGAACCTCAAAAGACATCGTTTGAGTGCACTGCGACTTGTGCTCAAGGCCCTTGACGTGGATGCATTAATCACCGAAATCTCCAACCCGTAACAGAGCGCAGGAAGAACTTCAGAACTTTAAAGTTCCGGATCAGCTAGATGGTCAGTTACCTCTTTCAGAGGTTCGAAGGCTGCTTTCTGTCGTCTCACAAAATCTTCCTTCCTGTCATTGTCCATATTTATGGATCGCGTGAGATGAAAGTAAGACGAGGTCTCCTTGATAGGTGTACCATCTACTTAATTTGACCTTCGTCAGCCCAAGCATTTTCATGAACTAAGTCTTTGTTTGGTTGATCCACAGCCCAACCTTCCTTCCTGCTTTGTTGGGTTCAGCAAGCATACTCTCAGCTTCTGCAACTTGATACGAGAACGATGTCGTCCCCAACTCGTAGACTTAGTAGGAACCATCCATCCACACCAATGCCCCTTCGTGGCAGTCTAGCAAATTCATAATCCAATGCAGCGCGGCTGTGAATAGCTTCGGCGAAATAGTGTCGCATTGNCTCAAACCATTCAATATGGGAATTGAGAGAGGTCGTTGGAACAGCTTTACCGTCGCGCTGCAGCGATTACTGCAGTCAGCAAGGGTTCTTCTGTAGGGAGGGTTCACTCCTTGGACGACCACTGCTGACAGGACCGCATTCGTTTCGACACTGTCAAAAGCTTTATCGTAGTCAACGAAGGTAAGGAAAAAAGGCATTCGCATATGGTTTGAGCAGTTGAATCCCTTCCGGAATCCTGCCTGATCTTCACCATATGCGACTGAGAATGATCTTTGTGAAAGGTTCGTAAAGCACAATCAATAAGCTTATAGGGCGGCAGTTGCGAAGATCATCCCAGTCTCCCTTCTTGTGAAATGAAGACCATTCGTGAGTTTTTCCACTGGTTGGAGATCCTATCTATCCTTATGGAGGGTCGTAGTCACTGTCATAGTGTTGCGAAAAGCGTAGGAAGTTCCACCTACTCGATGTAGGCCTGCTGAGATCTTGTTGGAGCCTGGGGTAGTGCCCTTTTCATGCCCGCGATCGCAACTCTCACCTCTCAAACCCAAAGAAGGATCCGAGGTGCTGTTTTGTCAGTGGGGATTTTTTGTTTTCGCACGTGTGTTGTCGTGGATAGTACAGGTTGGGGTGAGACCTCTGTGTAACTTCCTCTATCTCAAATCTCGACTGTGCTAGTATGATACGATTACCGCGACGCGTAGCACTATTAATTTCTTGTTGTACAAACACTGTTATTGTACCCCCCCCCCCCATTCTCAACTACATTTTCACCACGTCTTCAGATCTTCAGATTAAATGCTCCTGTTACCAATACCTGCTCTGAAGATACTCGACTGGTGCTTGTGCCCCCCAGCTGAAAGATGGTTTACCTGATTCATACAACAGCACAGGGCAGATCCAGTGTCAAACTCACTCTATGCACTGCTGCAACCAACTTGTAAGTGTGATGCTTACAAACCCTGATTACAATTTTCACCTGAACATCATATGTCAATCACCCCGAGAGCTCTCAATCAACACACAAGGCTAAGCGGAATCAGGTAAACTGAGCAGTCCTTCAACCCGCCTCATGGTGTAAAACAAAACTGAAAGTCAACTCAAGAGCAAATTCCATCTTTTTGCATAGCTGACAAATTAATTTGCCTCTACTGCGCATACTGGGCAGTCACAATTTTGCTACCACACCAACGATCCCATGTACATCTCTTCGCGAATGTTCGCTCGTGGCTGCTGTGAACAGCTCAACATTTTCCATCTACGCGATCGAGAGAATTTAGGAAATAGCAAAAGTAAGAGTACCATCTAGATTTAGTTCCTTTACTCTGTCGGCTAGCGGATACTCGGGAGCTGGCGGACATTTCGTCAGACTGTCGTTCTCAAAGTCTTTTTCTCGTTCTTTCTCCAACTGCATCTTCTCACTTTCGGTCAATTCGGGCACAATACCCTGCAAATGTTCAGATGAGTGAAGGAGCACTATACGCTCTGATGAAAACCCACATCTCCTCTTTCGACGTGCGGTTGATCCGACATGGCGATGAATAAAATACGAGAAGATGCAATGATGCCTTAAATAAGAGATGCAATAGAGGTACAATTTGAATCAGTCAAAATAATAGTCGTAGATCGGCGATCACTGTTCGCTTCCAGAAGTGGATGAGCGGTTGTTGTTGATTTTTGTTATCTTCACATCATTATTACATAGTATTTACATGTATATATGAAGACTGCACAAAGTAGCATGCATGTTGATACGTTGGTCACTCATTCAGAGACAGATGACGCTGGCTTTTTCCTAGGTGAAAGCGGCTTCCTTCAATGTCAACATCGTCAGATGTGAAAAAATCTAATAATGTGCAAGGTAATAGTGGCTCATGAGAAAACGTTCCAGCAGCAACCGACAAACCTGAAAAGCGCTCGTATACCTCAACATTGGGTCAGTCAATATAGTTAGCAGGCTTTTGATATATCACCTGTATCACCTGTACTCCCGTTGATCGTCGATTTCCTCGAGCGGGCGCCAGTAACGTCTCCATTCGTCCCTGTCGCGAGCCAGAGTAGTCCAGTGAATCGCACTCGCTCGAGGGACACGGGGCAATACATTCCTTTCGTTCAGAGCTTTCGTGAAGAAGTCTGACCATCTCGTTGGCGGCCGTCCTGGTGTTCGCTTGACGTCCCGAGGGATCCAGTCCGTAACCGCCCTGGTCCAACGGTCATCATTATATCGCATAACGTGTCCGGCCCACCTGATCTTCGATCTCTTGGCGTAATCAACGGCATCCCTGATCTTCGTTCGTCGACGGAGCTCGGAACTCCGGATTCCCTTCTGCACTTGCGTGTATAGGGAAATTCCGAGCATCGTCCTTTCCACAGCGCGTTGAATGACGCTAACTGCATGCTCATCCTGCTTTCGTAGAGTCCAAGTCTCTGAGGCGTATGTCAAAGCAGGAAGTACCGCAGTGTCGAAAAGGTGAGCGCGGAGCCGGATGTTCTTCGTTTTCTT
>UZAF01019443.1:0-18189 GCA_900617895.1 Haemonchus placei | reverse complement strand
GTGCGTGTGCGTGTGCGTGTGTGTGTGTGTGTGTTTGACGGAAATTCATAACT
The DNA here is from genome assembly GCA_900617895.1 of Haemonchus placei. Lineage (NCBI taxonomy): Eukaryota > Metazoa > Nematoda > Chromadorea > Rhabditida > Trichostrongylidae > Haemonchus > Haemonchus placei. The sequence continues at coordinate 18,136 of UZAF01019443.1, read as the reverse complement.
CCTGTTCCCGTGGACGTAGAAATTCAAATTTGATAGGAGTACAGGCGACAGTATGGCCAGAGGGGGTGGGGCGTGGGCGATTGAAATTTTGGAACGTAGGTTCGTAACTCCTGTGCACGTGGACCTAGAGCGTTGAAAATTGGGTAGGAATACAGAAGATGGGATGTGAACACTTATGGCAGGTGACAGGATCAGACTCCGCTTACAGGGGCGGGGTTTGTGCAGAGCAAATATTTGAGCGGAAATTCGTGAACCCTGTTTCCGTGGACTTAAAGAGTTCAAATTTGGTAGGAATACAACTTTCGGATTAACAGTGGAACCTCGGCATCTTTATAAGTGATGTAGGATATGACAGTATTGTCGGTACTCGTTGACGGGAACCGATAATAATTGACAAGAGAAGAGTAGCAGTCTAAGAGAGCAAAAGCCACCTACCGTTCAAAATCCTGACGCATTCGGCAGTTACGATGCTGCTTTGGCTGTTCAGTATGTTTTATTCGATAAGATGAGATGGTAGGGATAACGTCCGTTGCGCGTGTCCGACGGAAGTAGGTCACCCCGCCCACTTCGCGGGCGGCGCAACACAGTGAGGTCTCGAGATGACATTACAGTACCACCAAGTGTCATTGGAGCAAATGTTTTGCATTTGTCTGTGTTATCTTCTCCTTGAACTGACTGCCGTGGACCAAACGCGAAGCGTATGCCCCACTGACAATTGTGACGTCTGTCAAATATCGCGGGCCGACTCGTCGCGTGCGATGGCTGCGGCGTGACCTAGTTTCGACGGACACGGGCAACGAAGCGCACCCGAGATGGTAGAGTAGGGTAACAAAAGGAGTTGTAAGTGCAGTTATAGGGACCCATAAGCGGCAATACGGTAAGCAGATAAAAATTTTGTTTACTTCTTCGCTATTAGATTACGACCGCTACCCAGCAAGGTTTGTGACTCAATGAAAGATCCTCATTGCTCAATATTATTCGCAACAAAACTTAACCGACCGCCAGTTATCTGGAATTCTTGACTAATGCGATCTCTTTAAAGAGAAAGGTTCATTGATAATATCTGATGATAGTGTTGTCATCACTCGGAACTTTTGTGAGTACCGCCCAAAGCCTTGGATACCTAACAGTTGAATCTTTATTGGGTCCTTATTTGCTTGAGAAAGAGAGCAAAAAATCGAAATCTCAATTAAAGGCGTATGCAACAGGCGACTTGCACTGAATACCATTTGCACTGCTCTGTTAGTCCTGTGTCATGATTCGTGTACAGGAAAGTACTATTTGTTTCAAAGATGGAGAGGAGGATTAGCTGATTACTACAAGAAGGAGAGAAGCCCGGTGTTAGCCAGGCAAACCGACTGGTAAAGGTGAAAGGAAGAGATGCCTCTCCAAGAAAATGATTTCATTGTAGTAGATATTCTGAAGAACTTCTCTTAGTGTGTCATAACTTTTACTCGGCTAGCATTTCGACTGTCTCCCTCATTAGCCTGGGAGCCGGAAATTGGGGATTCATTCTCATCAATCAACATTTCAGACCTCATTTTGGTCCAAACATAGTCTAAAGCACCATTCAACCTTATTAGCCAACATCTATGAGAGTCTAACAGGGTATCTTCTGAGGTTCAAGATACCTAAGCAGGACCGGTCGGACACTTTGCATTTTGTCGCGTGAGCTCCTTTTGTTTAAGGTTTTCACGGTAAAACAGTTCGCTCTTCACGTCCTCAAAAGCTCAGCCTGTCACTTCTCTGAAACAATACCATACAAGTAGATTGACCCAGAATATTTCTAACAAAATGCAATTCCCAGAAAGATCGAAGAGAATGCCAAGAGCCAGATCTGAAGGATCTTAGACAAAGTTCCAGGGGTTAGAGGGCTGAAGAACAGGAAAAGAAGGACAGGGGGAGGGGCGTAGAGTTGAAGAAGAACGAGCTGTGGAGTTGTGCTAGTTTCTAAGCCTATAATTTCCCAAGAATTCTTGGTTCAGAAGGAGGGAAACATGTCGAGCTTTCTCACCACTATACCGCAGCATTTTCTGAGAAAATATGAAAATTGACAGCAGGCATCTCCCAAGTAAACAAAACAAGTTTATTGATTACATGAGTAAACATTCATGAAGAAAAAAATACAAAGACATTTAGACGTTATAACATGTATGGATGAAAGTGAGAACTCGTCCCGAATGGATGATTGACTCAGTAAGGTAAGCAATCGATCAATACACACAAAACATAACAATGTAAAGCATTCAAAAACACTGCAGTTAATCAATATGGATCAATATGGATACTGATTCTGTTGAAGCAATTCTGTAGGACAGAATAGGAATGTGGAGGGAGTGATATTGAGAGGGGGGGGGATGAAAATAAGGGCTTTTCCGGAGGAATATTCTTGTAGACGTCAGGGTGAGCAGCTTAGGCGATCACATGCTCAGGGGTTCTTCGGATGAAGCAGTACCATACAGCATGGATATAGGCAGGTATTATGAAGAAGAACATCAAAAACAGGCTGACCACCACGTGGATGTTGCATTCATTCGCCTGTACGGCTATAGCGGCAGGCTGAAATAAAGCGCGTTAGAGTAAATAAACATATTATATAAACAAAATAAACAACGCCCCGCATCTTACGGTAATTCGTTTTTGTAGTGACTCGATGATTTGTTAAGTGCTGCGCCGCAGTACGCGATACAAGTGTCTCACAAGGTTGGCGATTTGTGGACAAAACTTCAGTCTCAGACGGGGCTCGAACCCGTATTTTTGCTATCCGGGCACGGTGCTCTTGCCCCTTAAACTACCGAGTTTTTACTAGTACTTCATGTCCCTGCCGCGAGGTACTCATTTGCGGCCAACCTTCCCAAGTTGCCCGTCTTCACTAAGGGTTCAAGCCCAGCTGCTAGGGAATACCTGGGGACATTTCCTAGACCTGTCACTTTCACTGGGTCGGCAGTAACGAGCTGAGAGCTTCATAACTGCAAAGATAGGCTCAACCAGAGCTTGACGTGCTAAGAGTGCTTGCTTCTTCGTTTCAATATTCAAGTTCCCCGATCGCCTGGGTGTGGGTGGCGGTATTTCAACCTGACTCCCACGAAAGGCGGCAATGGTTTTGAGGCAATTACAGTGACCTTCTACTGGGAAATGAAATCCTACTTTTCCTGGCGCCCGTTTGGGTGGAGGTCTCACACTTCGGTTTTTCTACCCAAACCCACGTGCCGCGCTCGCTACTCCCCTACGCACGTGATCCTTCACTGCAACTTGATTTGAATTCGCGTAAAAACGCCGCCAGCCGACAAACCCACGCCCAGCTTCCCTCGCCATGGGAGCTCATTCCCAGGTGATGAGACAGCGTCTGCATGTCGTACTTGTATTATAGTACCGTTACCGTGTAGAAAATGTTTTTATAGGTTTTCTGTGGTGCTCTACTTTCCTATGAGACTCATTCGGATTGAGATCCATAGCTGAGAGATGGAGACGACGAAATCTATGCGCCATGCGCCTATGTATGTGTGTAAATCGTTGGTGCTGGGCTCTAATGAGCTCAGATATTTGCTCCGACCTCATGTCTTATTATTAGGCTTGAGATAATGTTCGCGGAGTTATAATAACTGTGGAACTGCCGTTTGAACACAGGCCCATCAAGGAATACTCTCATTTGCTAATTGATCGAGAATTCAAAATTACGTAGTGGATGAAACCGACGGAACTTAGGAAGGTTATATTAAAAGGGTAACTGATATTGATAGGGCGATAAATTTGAAGGGTAGAAAAACATGTATTTAAATCATTTTACCAACAGCGAGTCAGGGCAGGTTTTAGGAAAATTTGAAAATGAAGATGAAAAAAAAATCAAAATACCCGTAAGGCTGACCCGCCTAAAAAGTGGACCTTTTTTTTTTTAAATCTGCTAGAACCTGTTCTGACTCGCCTTTTAGGGAGAGGCTTAAGAAATGTTTTCTGTCCTTTGTTTTCTGTCCACCTCATCTCGGTGACATTTCGGTTTGCCACTTTCTACCCCAATGGCTCCAGGATTACGGAAGGAGTTCGATGCTTTTCACAACTAGATATGATGTAACTTACAGGGAATACGATAATCAACACGATGATGAGTATCGTCTTGATGAGATCATCGCGTCGTCGATTGTCTACAACGAACACTTGTCCTTCTGACGCCTTTTCCGACATTCTGAAATAATTGTTGGATAAAAAGATTTAAGAGCAAATTGTACGAGATGCAGACGTACAAGAGCACATGAGGAGTCGACAACGAGGAGGTGACGAAGAAATAATAATGGCAAAAGCTTGAGCGACTCAATTACATGAATGACAATCAATGTATGGGCCAACGGATTTCTTGGAAAAAAAACTAGCACTACAATTGTAACTCCGAAACTACGAATGCCTGAAAGTAAGAATAAAACCCCAGATCGCGTGTCATAGCCGAGTCTATTGAAAACGCGTTTTCNTTAGTCTGTTTAAGCGCCGGTCGCTGGGAGCGAAATGGTTATCTCCACAAGAAAACTACACTTGCATAGCGCACAACAGAATTACAGATAAATTAGGAATAGTAATCTCACAGGTATGGGTTGAGGTGGCGCAGTGACAAGTCGCCCAGTATTACACGGATCGATATCCACCCGAACGAACTAGAACTCCCTCTAGTGTCGTGTCATCGTTATCATACCCGTCTGGGAAGACAAAAACACTGACTTGCATCCAGGATGTCCACTGGAAGTCTTTGCATAGCCGCATACTCATTCAAAACACCAGGAATGCGAGGAGCACAATGTCCCACAGGGAAGTGTTATACAATATTTCGAGACGAAATACAAGGGTAAATTACTACAATTACAGAACCTCCACTTCTGGAAAACTGGAAGTAACCCAAACTCCAACATGGGGTAACCTCGAAGGACTGATAAGCTAGACTTGCATCAAAAACGAAAAAACGATTGCAAATAGAATTCCAGAGCATGGCCCAACCGCAAGTAATTTATCAGCCCCATAGNCGTTTTTTAGACTCGTCCCTAGGTAACAAGAAGGTAAGAGCTTGATATACATCGCTATTGATGGGGGTGATCTAAAGAATAGCTGAGCTAAACAGTAACACGAAACAAGAGGATTACTAGTATGCCAAGCTACGACGGAACGATACAAAAAGAAAACAAGCTCAGGCAATCATCAGCTCCAGGAAAGGCGTTGGACACCATCACGAATGTGACACGATGAACGGATGACAACTAGCCTCTATCATTTTGCACATCTTAAATTCCCATGTGCCTTTACATCAATTTCGACGGCCTTTTTTTCAGAGGTATCCGCTGTAGACGAGAGGGAGCGCCGTTTTTTCCAAAATTGGCTGTTCCAATGCCTTGGAGTGATGCGAGTACGAAAATCGACCAAGCGGCTGCGTACATGCAACATATACCAAAATCCTGTTGGAAACAATCTAATAAGGAATAAATTTTCTAGAAGAGAATGATCTGCTAGACTCATCCACCAACTGGTCAGAAACTGAATGTCAATTGAGTTTCAGTTACCGAAAGTAACCGTGATGTTACCTGTGGGTCGCTTGAATCTTAATAAGTCTATCCACCACTCCAAGGGCAGCCCACCCACAAACCTTGCCCACGATTTAGTCTCTACTTCAATCGACGAAAGAATAAACAGGACGGAACAATTCTTGCTCATCACATAGGATTATCAGGGGATCTTTTTAGTCGATTTGCCCCATCCATTTGTGATGTGCCCCCCCCCCTCCCCACTCGACTTCCATTCAGAACCGTAGTGGCGTTTCAAATGCATCTGTGGACACTGCTAATACTTGTAATGGCCACCCAAGGGCTTTCATCCTCCCGGGCAAGTCTAGTACCAAACTAACCAACCCTGTAGGGATGGAAGGCTCGATCCGCTCAGATCCTGTTTACCTCCACTTGGAAAAAAACAAAAGTACCAGCGGCTAAAGGCTGAAATAGGGTCCTACGAAGAAGCTCCGGGTCGTCCAGGTCCATTAATCTTCTCTATTAGCTACAATAAAATTCACAAGGCTAAATGCTAAAACGATGGTGGACAGGGCGATGATGTTGAGTGACTGACGATGATATTGTGAGATAGGGACCGGTTGAATACAGTAAGGGCTTAGTAAGTGCACGTGAGTGCACAAGCAAGTTAGTGCATTCAAAGGACTAGAAGGTCTTGGTAGCCCTAGCGACTAATAAGCCGTTATGGGAGCGAATAATGAAAAATACCTCAAAAACTGAGAACCCAAGCTCAAAACGCAGAAGCTCCTGAAAGAATTGGTCAGATTCAGACAAAAATGAAGAGTGTATCGGTCGTGTCTGGTTTCACGGTTACTACACAAAAGAGAATTGGTTTTCCGTAAGCAGTAAGCCGCAGAAGTTTCTCGTAGTATTCACTTTGAAGCCCTAAGGGAAGAAACGATAGAACGGCGACGACGTATCGAATCAGACGAAATATAATACTCTGCGGTATGGTGTCAGGGGGTATTTTCCGAAAGAAAGCATAAGTTCCAACGGCCGCCGCTCAAACACCACAAACCTGCTTTGCAAAACAACACATAGATCAGGCGGGTTCTATTTGCCCCGTCTTTCGGCAATAACCACACTCAATCACAGTTATTAACTAGTTTCGATGAGGAGTAAGGGCAATAGAAAGACCCAAATCGATACAACTCTTACGATAACCCTTAACAAAAGTTCATGCACTAACAGTTCCGGAGTTTCTCGAAGTTTTCGGAGGTACCGGTCAGATTACCCGGTTTACTCCGTGCCCCTCTGTTTATAGTGACAAAGTCGGGATGCCAGACTCAGGGCAATCCTCTTTCTAACAAAGTTGATGCAGCACTTTTGATTATTAAATTCCTGAAGAAGGAATGCCCTATCACAAATATGACCCTGATGGGAGAGAGCTCGTCACACCAACAGAGCAACGCAACTGGTATTTGATATTGAGGATGACGCTCACGCCCATGTACATAGATAGCTATGGGCCTTATTATTAATCGATAATGAAGTTTTCGATCATGGTTTAGTGGAAGGTTACGCTTTTACAAACGCATTTTCACGAGTTGGATTCCAGATCAATATTCGCCCAGGCCAACTGGTAGCCTTCCATACCTCCAGGTTCGGTTAACTGGTATCAGACGCGTCTGGGAGGATGAAAGCGCTGGCTTGTACATCGGCTGGCCACCGCAATTCATTGTATAGACCAAATTCGCATTCAATACGCCACTACAATTTTGAATGGAAGTCGAATGCGTGGACGCACCTCTCAGACGGTATTGATTAACGCCCCAAGAATTTAGACTTTGGACTTTTCTTGGGTCTACTGTAGTGACACTTTCACTTATATCTAACCATGGTAATCACTAGTGATGTTGAGTGATGATACATCACTACATATTGGAAGAGTCATCCCTACTCAGCTTCTATGCATCTGAACCATTGACCGAGGTCGCTAGTCCCTGTCCCTCTCCCATTGTCGATGGAATGTTGTCAAAAACGAGTTAGAAGACAAACGACTATACTCCATAGATAGGAAACAGATGACTCAACATTAAAACGGTCTCTGCACTTGTCAAACAGACCCAAAGAAGATGATAAAACCTCGCCATATGGAGAACGGTGGCGAGACGAATATTGTTGCAAATGATATCAAATCAACGAGAAAAGGCGTTCCCTAATAAGGCCCCGGAACTTTGATGACGTAGTGATAGCATCTGGTAGCAAGAGATGAACCAAATTCTCTATCCACACATGGTATTGACCCTTATCAGTGCTTATCACAGCTGTTGCCCCTTTTTGACATTCCACAGCTTCCATGATGCCATTCTGCACAATAACAGACTAAGGTCCCAAGACCCCATTCCCAAACACCACTGAAAGCACCAGAAACATGATGACCCTTGCCTTCTTACATACTCGAAATGGCGTTTATCAGCTGTTATCACTTTCTTTCACCAATTTATCACCTGGGATCCCGCCACTCCCTACATCACATTAAAAAGCATGTTACTCGGTTGTCGGGGTCGTAAATGGCTAACAACTGGAACTGATAACATCTGAAAAGGGCTACTAGAGGACGATCGAGTGCCAGAGTTGCTTGAACCTTTTCGTTAGATAGGAGGAGTGCAAAAGTGCCAGGTGATTTTGAACTTCGCCCTTTTGCAGCACTTTCCAGATGTTATCAGTTCCCGTTACCGCCACCGACATATCCCAATCTACCTAGAGCACAGGAGAGTTGTACTGAAGGCCCTGTCAACGTTTATCCCTAACGAGGCCTTCATAACTGAGGCTCTAGGGTCCATTTTATGAGTAGTGTCCTTCGTTGACCAGTCCGAGGCTCCATTATGTGGGCATGAAACGACGTGAACATGACATATTCAGCCATAAAAATCGAAAATTACCGGAAACAGGTGGTGGTCCAGGCCCCTAGAGGACCGTTGGTCGCCTAATATTGGAGATGGATCGATGTAATTCGATTTGTCCAGTTCAATGAAAGATTTTGTTCATTTTTTCCACTTCAGAAGAAGATGATAGACGAAAGGTTAAAAGATAAAAGTTCAAGTACGTTTCTCAGGTATACGCCATGCACTATATTCCTTCGGAGAAGATACAGAAACGTTTGAATGTGTACACGAGTAAAAAATAATATTTTCAAGATTTTCAATATAGATTCAAGACATTCACGGTTTAAGATATTTTCTGCGAGGCCATATGACCTTTCACCGTCAAGGGGGATCTTTTAAAAAGAAAAGGAGGGTCTCATTGAATAAGTATAAATGTCTCTTGACACTAGACCAGCTCAGGCCAGCCTTCAATTGGGAGCTGATTCGTTAAGGTCCCAAGAAGCCTTAACATCACTTCCCAACTTAGCTCTGTTCTGGGGGAGCGGAACATTCTGGGAAGAGAAGCAGGCTTTCCTCAACACTATACAAAACGACAGACAAACTGGAGGAAGAGAAGAAGAGGAATGTTGATGACGGCTGCTCAAACGTCGTGAATGGTAATGACTGGACGACGCGAGACGATCGGCACGCCAATGACTCAGTCACTCCCTGACGACTGGCGGGCGACCTTGGCCGTTGTCCTTCCAACGCGAAGCGAAGTGGAGGACCCACAAAGAGATGTTATCAGTCAGCTGTCAGCATAGCCATAGAAGACATCGTTCGAAATCGATACGTGCCTGACAGATATTGCCCAGAATAGTTATTTATATGCGACACATATGTGTGTAAACAATGTTAGCGGCTCAGCCAATCAACCATGAAACATCAGCTAACAGGCCAAAAATAGGCATTTTTGTTTGGAAACCAAAACAGACCCGCTTGTCAGCTGATATTGATTCCGCTTTAGTTGAACATGGTCAATCGGATCTGGTAAATCTGTACCGGATCTCCTTACTGGTAAAGGACGGATGCCCTAACGTCAACACTCCACCGTCATCAAATCGGCTAAGCCAAGTACATGTTCACTACATCCCCTGCCTGAGTTTGGGAAACAAAGGCGCTCAAGTCCAAATCAAAAAATCTTCATTCCCCTCTATTCCCTACCTCTCTCTCTATTTTTTTTCTGATGAAAGGATGTGAAAATTAAAGGGTTCATGTTGAAAGGACATTTTCTTGAGAAGAGAGGGTGGATGAACCGTGTCGAAAGAGAAAAGGCGATGAACAACTTCACGAAGGCGCGAATCATATGTGATCGCCAGTGAGGACAGTAGACATCGGTGCTAAAAGTCTCAATAACTTCCGGGATGGATCAGGCCCTTTATTGGGAATGCGCCCCGGCAATCAACTTCCACCCACTATCGTAATGGCGTTTGGATGCGTAAGTGGCCTATACGATTGGCTGGCAGCCAGCCGATGTAGAAGTCAGTGCTTTTGGCGATCGCCCAGACTCGGATGAGCGACAGGACGCTCTGAAGCCTTTTACCATCCATATGATAATAGGACATGCTTGAACTGCCAATTTTTCTCCACAGAAATGAAGAATCATGCCTGTCTAGCACCTGCAGCAATCATCGCTAAGGTAAGAGGGTGGACCAACCTACCGACAACATCCGGGTAGGGTAACCGAATGATTCTTGGTCATATACCACAGCGCGCTGAACCAGTCACCATTCAAATTGTTCAGTCTGTGCTCCCATAACGGGCATTCAGTAAACAAATCGCCTATTTTGGAAAGAGTGAGACTGGTCATAGCACGATTCGGGTTACACGTCTACAACTGACGGTTTGGGGGACATTCCGGATCCTGAGCATGCCGCATTTGTGTGAAAAATTTGTTAATCTAGAAGTTATTGTTAGTGAACGGTAAACAAAATAAACAAAACAACAACTCGGCTTTCAGTAGCCCAACAAAAAACAATTGGGAATGATCGGATCTCTTAGAACAGTTAATCATTTTTACAGGAACGAGGAATTGTTTGAATGGAAACTGACAAAGGCGGATGGCTGCGAGGACGAACCCGATATTTAGGTCAATGGTTTTTGTCCGCAATGAACAATTATTCATTGCCATCGAGGAAACGACCTTGAGTATGGCTGGAGTATTCAAAAAAGTAATAAACATTACACAATCTGCACAAAATTCATAACAGCATTGAAAGAAGGAAGGGACGATTTCGATCAACTTCCCTCAAAGGCAGAACTCAGGGCAAAAATAGTTTATGAGGTTTCCCACTAGGATGAATCTGTGATCCACGAGGATAGCAAAGGAGCCGTTGTCACGTCGAAAAACTGCCTAGACAGAGCGTAATAAGGTTTAAACTGGATGGACTGCAAGCCACACCCACATTTGGCCGTGTTTTAAGGACATTGCAGAGCTTGCACCATTCACATTTGAGCAGATATGTTGAAAACACAAAGAGATGTTCGAGAAGGTCGGAGAGAACAACGATATGTAACATGACAAACAAATAACAACAACAACAAAATAAGGTAAATTTTAGCATTGGCCGAGAATAATAATAATGAATAACATGAAGGTTGCAGTAGCACGAAATTGCATGCAGTAGTGACCCATGGCGACAATGAGGGGGAGTGTTGTCATTTCCTGTTTACTGAAGTGGACTACATATTTACCACAACGTGCCTCACCTTCCAGTGTGTTATCCCACCCCTCTTCTCTCCCTCACTCCCCTCTTTTGTCACAGTATAGGGTGTTCAATCCTGCCACACCCTCCCCTATCACACATTACGAGTACGGCGATAGAGCGATTGGGCATCCTTCAGCCCCTTGAAAAATCTCGTCTAAGTACCGCTTTCCAGAACGACCAAAAGATTCGTCTCACAGGAAAAACACCAAAGCTACGTTTACCTCCTAGAGCACCTTTAAAACATTTCGTCTCCTAGGACTTTCAACCACGGTAAGCCATCAGTGACAAGAGGGCGTCGTAATAGAGCTTCCAGCTCTTATTGCATTATTTTGCCATGACAACGCCTTAAGAGCCAATATCTCTTCCCGGATTATAATCTACAAGGTAATGTCAACATGCCTCAAGTCTATGCCCATATCTGCTCCTATCCGAGAGCTTGACCTGGGAGCGAGTGAGGTTTGCACCTCACCCTGGGCTGAGCAAACCACCCTATTGCGTGAGCACGACCCTTCTTAAAAAACACAAATGAATGTAAAATTGAGAACAAGGAGATCATTTCCAAAGATCTAACATTGAAGAAACGAAGAGCGGTCTGCGATCAGTGCAGTAAGAGCTATAAGCACTGACTCCGCCCAACAGCCAGTGAAGTGGACTGGCTTGGGCTCCTCGGACACCTTTCTAGGTCGTCCAGAACCAGTCCGTTAGAAAACTTTAAAGCATTCAAGTTTGAGAATGGTGTGAACCTCAGTGCGATGCGTATGTCAGTACTTTCATCCTCCCAGAGAATCCTGGAATCACTGAACCAGATCTGGATGGACGAAAGGCTTGTTTGGTTTGGGCGAGTATCGATCCGTAATTCGATCTTCGATCCATGCGTATTTGACAGTGTGCCCTCCAACCTTCGCCCGAGGGTAATGCTAACGATCGGAGCCCTAGGCGTTCGAAATAATCAGTTTTTAATGGTGGCATACCGAGTTAACTCGTCCAACGGAACCGGGTCAAATTTGACAGACAGACAAAACGATTTTGCAACGGTAGTAGGTTGATCTTCAGATGGCTCGATCTAATCGGCTCATCGAGCACATAGTAGCGCGGCCAGCCGCTTAACCAAGTCTCAAGAAAGGCGAGCTGGTTTCAGAACTCGTAGTGAAGCAAATGGCATGGGTTGAATCACAATTTCCTCTTCAAAGTCTGCCTTCACCCTATCATAACACTCGAATACGAGCGGAATGTAGAAAAGCAACGAGGAGGAATTGGTATGGGAAATAAGCTCAAGTTATTGAGAACAACCCGAGAGAAAAATCGTCGACCTTCCAGTTTCACGCAATTGTGCGTGATCATAAATTCCCTGCCAGTTCGCTTTCTAATATCCCAAAAGCTGCTTCACGATAGCCTGAATGGCTCGCAATCTAAACTTCAGGAATATCTAACCATGCTGCGTCTAAACTTCCTGGTTGTGAACATTTGCAACCAGGGAATCATTTCTGTCTACATGTCCCTCCCACTTTACAGGCCACGCCCCTTGACGCACGCGTATAACAGCATCAAGGTTTGGAGCATAGCGTAAACGACTCTGAATTGAATCGATTAAGGGCTCATCCTGAAAACGAGATTGGTTAAAGCCAAAGGCTCTATTCTTCACCCTTCGCCAGTATCGATAAATTTGTGGAGGGGTGTGCCCTCAAAGAATGGCGATAGTGTTGATCCAGAGAGCCATGAAGCTCCAAATGACCTTGTTCTCCGGACGACTATCGTATCCTATAGCTATTCGACCTTCCAGAAAAAAAGCTTTAATACTCTTTAAGTAGAGCGGCTTTGATATAAATCACTTTACTTCAAGAGTATTTTGAAATTAAGAGGAAACGATGAAACCCTGGCAAAAAGTCGCCCATACTTGACTGAGCGCAACTTATTGTTGAGCTTCTTCAAGCTAAACTTTAAGGGCTTAACCAAGTTGTAGATCCTATCAGATCGCACCCAACTAGAAGGCTGGAGAGGAGCGAACGAAAACAAGACCTGATCGAGCACGACAGCCTTCTAGGAACCACCATAGTATAGTACATATGATGAATAGCTTTTTTCATAAGGACCTTTAAGGGTTCTGTGGTCTCATGGTACAAGTTGGGAGTGTAATGATGATAGAAAGATTCAAAGGAGAACTTAGAGATCGTCGTAAACTCCGTGAGGGCTTTGAAATATTCCAAAACCTACGTGATGTGGATAACGTGACTGAAGAATCTGTTTAGAAGTTACAAAAAGAAGCAACAATAGGCCAGAATGATGACGAGGTGATTTTTATTCACTCTTGATTCTTAAACCGGGCCCATTAAATGTCGCCGGTGAGTCATTCACTTCGATGGTACCGGTTTTGCAATCAGGAGTCACTCTTTAAATAGCCCATGAGTCACCTACACAGACGATGTCTACGAAACCACTACTAACCAGCATGAACCCATCAATCTTCAACTCCCCGGTACTAATTCTCTAGAGTACGATTTCTCTGGAGCAGACTGATTTCTCATCCAGAGTGATTCCAGTATGGATATACCGTTAAAAGTGCAGTAATGGTATGGTGGAAAGCCACAATCACAGCCATAGTCCACGGAGCGAATTCCGGAGTGGTATCCGCCCATTCAAAAAGCCACTACAACTTTTAGGGGATGTTGAATGCCGGGTGCTACACTTGTTCAACACCCGGATGTTTTTCGGTTTCATGCCTATAAAACCAGAATTGCTATTGTTGAGTGCATGGTGTATCCTTAAAGACCACAAAAAGAGAGCCAGCTTGATTTTATGGACTGATTACATATGTATGTAACTCCAATTAAAGAGCTCAAAAGATATTGCTAGGTGTTACATAATCCATTTTTCTGAGATTTCCACCCGTATGGCTTCCATTCGAAATCGCGATAGGGTTTTAAGGCGTATTCAGCTCATCGAATGGCTAACGGGACAGTCCATAAACATATAAGTCCTCTAAAAGGGACTTGAGAACAATTACAAATTGCGGACGGATCCGTGGCATGGTTGGCCTAGGTGGGCATATGTAGGTCCAGGATTTGACCGTGACCGCATGTATGGCAGTTGATAGGTGTGACCTAATCCGTTTTTAGGATTAGGTCACACCTAGCAACTACCACATACTTGAGTAATTCCCCACTTGGCCTGCTCCATAATCGACATTATCGATTTATCGTCTAATCGATCGATAGAACGTCTAGCCAAAGTCATATTGCGGCACCGTAAATGCTATCAAATGATGAAATGCGGCATTCATGAATAATATAGGAGAAACACAAAGGCACGCGGAATTGAAATTTCTCTGTTGAGAGTGAATCGTCCTTGAAAGTAGCTTCTCAGCCTCGACAGGTTCCTAGAGAAAGTGAAAGAAGAGGCCTATCCTGTAGGTTTCTTTTAGAAAATGGAGGTTCTCTTGGTAATTCCTCTCATTGCTGTGGCAATTAATAGGAATGAAAGTAAACTCGGAGCGCAGAGTAGCCGGAAGGCAATTGAGACGTTTGCTATTGAAGGAGAACAAGAAGCCCTTACCGACATGTCTCCCCAAGAACTTGGTTCCCCCAATGCATTGTAGAAGGTAGAGCTCCCCGAGGGAGTAGGCAGAAGGCGACTGAGACGCTCGTGATTGAAGAAGAATAAAAAGCAAAGACCATACCCCTTTTCTTCTATCTGTCCCCAAAAAAACTTGCTTCCCAACGATTATGCATCCTGGGAGGTAAGGTTCTTCAAGGAGTCCCAGATGAAGCTTAAGAGAGGATCAGGAAAAGGTATTGTGAGCAAGAGCGATCTTCTTGGAGTACTGGGATGGTAGAACCCAGTAAATGGCTACGGCGTCTGTAGGTGTCGAGCATAGTCGAGCTCTGCGACTCCCAGCTTCAGTGGTTGTATGGTTTCCCCGCCCGCACTGTCGATCGATTACGGTGGTGAAAGTGAAAGAACATTCGAGAAGCCTGTGAAATTTGCACAGGTGCTATGGCGACAGGCTAGTGGGAAAGAATTGCTGAGAATAGTGCAAGTGAACTAAGGGGGACCGCGGCGTGGGTACGTTTCGAGGAGTGAGTAACGACGGAGTGAGGGTATTAGCATAGCCTACGCAATTGCCACCTATTGATTGCCGTAGTGAAACAGTAACCACAGACCACCATAAGCGTATCGACCGCCAGCGATTATATGAATTTCAATAAAGGCCCAATAGATCGAACAAGGGGTATTATTTGCACAGCCGCCGGTAGAGAAGGACAAACGACACGACCCATGGTCGACGTATGGAATGACGGGGTAGGTTTTGTGGATCAAAGTGTTGGACAACCCATATGAGTCAACGAAACGCTTATGAAAGGATATGGCTGTCTTATAGTCACGAATTCACGAATTACTCTTGTGGGCTCGAAAATTTAGAAATTTCGCATCCCACAAAGTCTATGGATGAGGGTAGGGAGCTATAGGAGGAGTTACAATTCTGTGTGGATCAGATTCCATCTAAGAAATCATCTGAAGACGAATGCTTTGATCTATGTTGTTATAAATATCCTCCGAACATTAAACGTTTTTTCTGAATACTCAGAATGGGCGGACGTGGAGTAGTGGCACGGGCGGTGGTGCCACACACGCACGGTCACGGGTTCGAATTCCGAATCGGTATTCGCCTAGGCCAACCAGGCCGTCCATCCCTACGGCTAATTGGTACCAGGCTCTATGGGAGGATAAAAACATTGATCTGTACATCGGTTGGCCACCTTAAGTCATTATGTAGACCACATACCATTCAATACGCCACTACGATTTTAAATGGAAGTCAAATGAGGTGGCGCATCCCTCAGATGGCACTGCTTAACAACCAAAGACTTCAAGACTCGTAGACGCTTGGGATTAGTCAATTCCGTTCTGGAATGCGCCCCGCATCCGACTTTCACTGGGAATCGTTGTGACGTTTTAAATGTGTACGTGGCCAGGTCCACGAAGGTATGGAAGGATGGTTTGGGTGAGTATGATTCACGATCCCGTCCAAGGAACACGAGTGTGTGACTGTACGAAACTCGCCATTACACCGCTTTTGGGATTTAGACAGCTCTCTGAATCCAGAAAAAGGCCGACTGTTTGAGCACTTTTCATCGATCGGGATGAACCTATTCCGTAGTCTCTCCCCTCTTAGAAAGCTCAAAAAGAAACACGTTTGTCGAGAGCAATAAACGCTCGGAATATGAATGGGCTCCATGAACCACTCCCCTCCAGGAAAGGGCCTCCCGATGAGTCATAAAGTATGCCCGAAGTGATTCCGTTGGAACCGAAGACGCAAACAGCGGGAGCGATAACACGGGTGTGAAGAGTTGGAGACACCTTCAAGTGTCTTAGTGGCGTGCAGAGTGCCTTAATGGACCTTCCTCTTTCAACGTAACGCTGCAATTGCAACTTCTGCTGTTGTGGTAAACTTATCTGTATTAAAGGCACCGTTCACGAAAATTTTGGGTAATCCAGATTATGATGAAAAATGGAAGACAATATCGAAGCTAATGCGACTGAGGTGAAGAAACTGCGTGCATCGGTGTTTCCAAAGTGAAAAAGGCCTCCAAAAGCTGTTAAAAAGGGGCTGGACGAGAATGAAACCAGAAAAATGAAGAAGGGTGGGGCGTCCGGACGAGCTAAACAGTGTATTTCACTGTGCGCGTGTGGGTCCTGGTGCGACTAATAGACAATGATAAGAAAAAATTCATTTACTTATAAATATAAATAAACTTAAAAACCCTAGTGACAGAAGAAGTAGCTCACCTTTTTCAGCCTCTAGGAGTAGGTAATTAAATAAGGGATCGCGGCAGCAAAAAGAAAAACAGAGGAAAAAAAACTGGGAGAAAACGTCGCCTCAACACTCGGCGATTAGATGATTGTGCGTGGGTCCCAGAAAGAATAATAGCAATCTGTATTGTCTCGACACTCGTCTAACGTGACACCGATCGAGGGGCGGGAACGCGAACTACGGCAACAACGGGGCTGCCACTATGCGCTGGACGTCGAGATTGGGGGAGTGAGAGGGTCGCTTCTACAATCCATGGGGGGCGCTGAGTATTAATAAGGTAAGAACTCATTAAGTTTTTTTTTTACCGTGAACGGTGCCTTTAACCCAGGTTGGTCTGAAATCAAGCTGGACCCGCTAGGAATTATAGACATATATTATTTTTCGTCCAACACTTATGTCGGTCAGTATTATATTTATCGCACCACAACACGGCACTACATAGTTACTTCTATCTCGATTTCTGTGTGGAAGGAAGGTACATCCCTATGCCGAAGTACAAACTATATCCAATGGTTCCTATTTGAAGAGCGCCATGACCGTAGTTCTCCACTATGGGTTCAGTTAACTATGAGAGTTCACATGTTGAACTCTACCAATGACTGAAGTTGGCTCACTCCCATAAATTGATCCTCTGCATCTTTTATTTATTCTAATTCTTAGTATTTGAGCAAATAACCAGCCTTTTTTCAACTGTAACTTCTGTTTTAGGGGTTATTTTTACTCTATAGATTGATTATTTTTCAAAATCACACCACACATGCAAGTTTGCAAATAATTAAACAGATAAATAAAAACGTTATCGCGCTAGAATGTTTGACTGACATCTAACAATTAGATAAATACTCGACCTAAGTGAAAATTAGGAGGAGCAAAATTTTGAGAAAAACAGTCCACTTGAAATAATTGCATAAGGGACACTGCAAGGGATCAGCGCTTGGGTAGAATCCCATAGAACTTGGTGATGGCAGCTCAGCGAGAAGGCATTCTTTCAAAAAGTATCTAAATAACAGTAAGCAAATCATTGTAGTTTATTGCTTACTTGAACTCCTCACGAGGTTTGTAAATAAGCTACCCCTGACTGTCCACCACTTTCCCACTGCCCCATTGAATATCAAGCCTGAGGCTCTCGAACAACAGTGGGGCAGAGAAGACGTTTGTTCGGATAGTAAAAAATTGTTATGATGCTTTCAGGCTTTGAAGAAGGCGGCTCCGCCGAAA
>UZAF01019442.1:0-11659 GCA_900617895.1 Haemonchus placei | reverse complement strand
TCGCTGTCTGGCTGCTGCTGGCTGCTACTGCTACTACTGCTGAACTTCCGGTTACGCGCATCATAAAGCACATGCGGAGGGGAGCGAGCGCCCGAGCGACCACCTCAGTGTTCACAACGACTAGGCAGGCTGACTGGGTTGCTGTGAACCGGACGGGCACACACTTGGCTACGCTTCCTAAACATCATCAATGAGCCATACCGTAATCAGTACGTACGAATGTTAGCCTCAGTTCACGCGTTTGAATTTATCACCATCACTCGAAATGAGCCCTCCGTATGGCCTAGTATGTGAAACGGAAACAGAGCGAACAGGTCTGGCGTGATCCGATGGAGGAAAGAGGAGGAATAACCCTATTTGAACAACTTCAACACGTCATTACTTCGGCACAGAGTAAAAGATAGACAAAAGTGAGTAGATCCCCAGTCATAAGCTCCACTTCGATGGGAAAATCGCCTTAGAATCTCATGCCTTTACTATCTAAACTCGTTAAAGGTCAATAAGTTGGACAAGACCGTGAGTGGAAGACTTCCCATCATTAAAATCCATCTCCAGGTGGTACCACTCCCTTCGTGGCAAACTATCCCACGCTCCGATTCTAGGCCTGATGTTCGACCTTCTTCTGAAGAAATGCCTACGTGACCACGTGACGCTCCCGTGATCATTCTCACGAAATCGTTACCAGATAATCGAATTCATAAGATTCAGTTAATCAATATATCCAACCCACCCTCAGCATCGAATCGATGCTTTATCGATTTTTGCTGACCGTATACTTAAGGGACGTATACTTGAGACGAGATCTACATTTGGGAAAAAGGCTCAACTCTCAAGTATCGAGCACTCCAAGTATGAGATGCGGTCAGCTTCACCAGCGGTGACTGACCAGTTTGTCTACACATCCGGTTGAACCACTCTTAACTTCCATTTCTATGCTCTTCCAGGCATGGGTCGCCAAGATCGCTCCAGTAGGAGAAATGCTCCGCAAAGTCAACTCAAATTCAATCGAGGGCGTGAAACGCGGTCAAGCTGATTTCCTAGCTTTTACGACCTCCTTCAAACCTTCAAATACCTGCTTATTTCAACTACACCCCCACACCCTACTCAGTAGGCTCTCTGAACTGCCAAAGTGAAGGCTTAGTAGAGTCAGAGGAGAGATCTCCTATTCCGTTTGAGTCTGATAAAGGCCTACATCACTGCCTAGATACATTCTCTATATTTAACTCTATCCCGTTGGGTCCAAACTTCACCTATTCGTCAACTTTGTAAGGATTTACTCGGCTTAGCCTTTTATAGGAAAAGAAGCTGGGAAAATCTTTCTCTTACATGAAGAGCTGGTAATATGAGGCTAGAGAACATAATATAGTTTATGTTACTAACCTTCCATAGAAACTACTGTATTATGCGTTTATGAGGTTCTGCAAAAACTTCGTGGACCTCTGACCATGCCAGGAACTTTTGCGAGCGTTTTTGAAAACTCACTGCCCTCGATGTTCAATTTGCTGTTCGCCTTTGCATGCCCACTCATTCAAACATGCTTTTTTTTCACATGAGGGTTCCTGGGAACCCTACGGGATGTTCGAGTAGACATTTCAAGCGTTTCGTGGTACTAGTCTAGAAGGCTTGGCACACTGAAAAAGTGTGGGTTCGCGCGGCAGGCGGTCGGCATTGTTTCATGGTGGTTGCGTAGAAAGTGAGTGAGTGTGTAAGTTGTGGAGTCTCATTGTAGCCGCCTTCAAATGGAAAAGAAAGAACGACGATGGAGATGAAAAGGGCATGTTGCGAGTTTGTCGTCTTCGTCGTCGACGTCGCTGTTGCCGTCTTAACCCCAACAAACACATGATAGAGTGCGCTGGGAAAGCACAGTCGCCATCGTCGTCGTCGACGGCCTGCCTGCCCACACAGTCCACATCACTAGTGGACTGCTAATTGAACGCTTATCGGTCTCAGAAACATTTCAGAGGCACCACTTCCCAGAATTCCAAGCAAAGCCATCAATTAAGTTCGATTTTGACTAAGATAGGCCACATATTCAAGGAAAATGGGTTGTTGCGAGCTTCAACGTAGATCTGGAAGCTCTTGGAGAGAGGTTTTCTGGATTTCAGAACGAGCTGTCATAGCTCAGGATCCCGTCCAAGCCATTCTATACGCCTCTCCCTGATTATGTCAGCTGAGGAGCAATATCTTGAGATACTTCTGTGAAAACTATCACCCCACCCATCTATCTTCAGGAGATAGGATCTCGGATCTTCCGAACTTCAAGAGAAGCTATTTAATGTATCTAATGACTGGAAGCTTAAGACCATGAGCACGGCGAAGGTTCGGGTAAAACGAGTAATCTTTCAAAGGCACTAGGCAGCCTTGAAAAGGATCCGTAAGGTGCCCAAGAAAGGAAATTTCCACATTTTCAAAAAAAAAAGAAATATAACTAAGCTCTATTCGGTTACTCTCTAGCACAACGCGGATATGACGATGAGTTTCTTGGCTTTCCGGACGGACTCTAGTGTTTAATACTCCCTGTAACTGCCTGAGCCTGCTCTGGGAATTTATACTGTCAGTTCGACAAACTATTACCCTCCTAACTTCCAAATCTGACAAGTTAAGGCAACCGCAAGGGGAACAGGGCAAGGTGCTTGTCTTCGGGCGAATACGGGTCCGAATGCGTTAGTCATCATGCTAGTATTTCAAACGGTCCTTCGGCGTTTGGATGAACTGTGATGGCCTCTCTCTCATCGTCTTCGCCGTCTCCGTTGTGCTGCATGACATTCGATCGTAATAGTACGGCTATGGAACGGCAAAATACCAATGAGGTGCTGTTAGCTAGGCGTTCTCGATTAGTCACTAATGGCAACATACGGGGCCCCATCTTCGCCACCAACACACCCCGAAGTGTACTGATTCCGATGAAAACCGCTGACAAACTTTTCAAATATACTCACTTTTGACGGATGGTGAATCCTCTCTTGATGAAGGATGATCTGATAGACATGGTGATTGATCTGAAAGGAGATATGGAGTGAGAGAGTTAAATCAGACGATCGATGATCTGCCAAAGGTACCTGCTCGAACTCCTGGGCTCTGTTGCTGTTGTTGTTGGGCAAGTTGAAGGAATTGTTGTTGGACTAGATTAGCGTAAAGCTGTTGAAAGCCCGGTGGAAACATCGGTAAAGGTGGGAATACGGATGATGGCGATGATGACGGTACACAGAACGGAAACGGAAACACTCCCGACAGACGTTGAGCTTTGTCGGCGGTGTCCATTCTCTGAAAGGGAACACACTACATTGTGAGTCGGTGATGTGATTGTGATGTTGGACGGACGGACGGACTGCGAGGTGAAAGGACGAGAGAGGGGGAGCGAGAGTGGGAGAGACAGTGAGCTCGTCCAGCTCTCAAATGTCGTATGTTCATCATCGACATCTAATTGGCTGACTAGTTTCTATAGAGAGACATAACATAAGGCGAGTCAACTGCCAGCACCACAAGTGGCATATATTGCCGGAAAGGGCATCTGACGACCTTTTTAAGCAAAGGACATGGATAACAAATTAACTAATGAACGGTTTCGAACGGTAACTTGCAATGACGAAGGTTGAAGAGACAAAGGGTAGGCATAGACGGCCAGACCGAACCTAATGATCACAGAGGGGTCTACGGACTAAGCCACAAAATCGGTGTTCAAAAAAAACCAGGGATCAGAGCAGGACATTCAAAGAAAAAGGTTCCAAGGAACTGTCAGACGAGCCTCAACAGAGGGGACTAATACTTACCAATGCGATCAAGAGTATAAAAGGTAAATATAAAAGGTAGCGAGTCACTATGTGGTTGTTTAAGCCTAAGTCATTAGCCAAGAGAAGTTAGGTGTTGGTAGTCAAGAGTGAGGAAGTAACCGGTACCGGATTGAAATGATTCTGGAGCTTTTCGAGAACCTGCAAATAACCCCTTTACTGCAGATCAGAGCAGTACTGATCGTATCAGGCGATAAGAATGCTGAGCACCGCTAAGGGCACCAGTAAAACAGTCGGCAGCGACGGCGACTGACCATTGACCGACTGCAGCCGCTATCACCGCCGCTGCCGAGACGGCAGCACTTCACCCGAGAGACAATCGGATAGTCTGATTCAGTGCGTCTCTGGCGCTCTCGCTGTCGATTGATCGCTACCATGCTACCAAACTTTGTTGGCTATGGGGCTACTATGCTAAAACTTTCTGAGAAGGTCAGCTCAAGAATACAGTCTATCAAAGCTGACGAAAGAAAGGTAATGAAGGAAGGAAAGCCGTAATCGGTTCAGGGTCTATGGAGTGCGCT
Source organism: Haemonchus placei (assembly GCA_900617895.1). Taxonomy (NCBI): domain Eukaryota; kingdom Metazoa; phylum Nematoda; class Chromadorea; order Rhabditida; family Trichostrongylidae; genus Haemonchus; species Haemonchus placei. The sequence goes on along the minus strand of UZAF01019442.1, from coordinate 7,350 downwards.
TCACAGCTCAGGGGATTCTGTTCAAATCCTAGTCTTCATCCTGATAATCTTATTTAGAACCTCCTAGAAGTCCTTTTGGGTTCAGAACAGTCTTTAGTCGCCGCTGCGGTAGCTAACTGGGAGGGCCAAAGATAACCTAGAGCCTCCTCCGTTGGATTCATGGATCTAAGAAGACTAGTACTGAGTGTTCTTAGCCGAATGTCACTTTATCAGCAGGCATAGAGACCACATAGAATCCTCCTTAAAATATACCCTAGCTTGAAGACTTGTTGGGAAGTTGGTATCAAGAAGGAACGGGCGTGAGCTTCGTACAAGAGCAAATACAATAAGAACCATTCATAAGTAGCTTCTGTCTGGAGTAATTGCCTGGAAAGCTACGAGCAGCTGATTGGGAAAACTGGGTCTAAAATGTACACACTCCAAAAGAACTCGATCTGGAAACGGATCTCCCAAGCAAACATTTTGGCCACTTCGCTTATTTCTATGGCTTACTGTGGTCTTACACTCGAACAAAACGTTCTAACTACAAGATTTGAAAAGAATTTCACATGCGAAAATAGCTTCTACTTTCTCCATAGAACTTATTCATGAAGTCCGCGTGTTAGTTTTTGTTCCACCGTCTTCCGTCATGTCTGTGTTTGTATATCAATAGACAATATAATGACAATGTATATGTATGTAACTGTATGTGTATGTATATAGTTGACAGTCGACAAGTGTCACTTAACAGAGCATCGTTGGCTGTCATCAGTGAACACTGTGTGTGTGAGTGTGAGGCGTCCCGAGCGAGTGTGTTTTCAAAGCACCAGCAACAGCATCTCAGCAGCGATACTGCTAAAAGAGACACCACAGCACAGAGACACCCCGACTGAAGTGTATGCGGGTGTGCAAGAGTGCTGCTGCGTTGGATGGAGCGCTTTGTGATGATCGGGAACTGATAAAATGCCCCATTATTACATACTGCAAGTCTTCAACCAACATCAACCACACAATGGTCGCGCCATTAAATGGGAACAGCACGAACGGGGCACAATGACATCATTTTTCTTCAACTTCCTCCCAGATTTGAAAACAATCCCATAAAAAGACAAAGAGAAAAAGAGGAGAGCTCCGTGGATCTGAGCTTTTTCGCTCTACTTTACTCATGAGTATTCGGTTTGAGATGAGTATTGCAGTTCGGCCTTATGAAATAAGACGAAGTTCAGGAAAGACGAAGTCCTAAAAGACAACGGAAATGGCTGATAGATGAACCTTAGAGAGGAAAACTTTACGTCACTCTAAGTTATCACTAGTGGGCCGAATTGGGAGAAGACAGGAAGGCCACTACTGAAATACAAACGATTCCGGCAACTTACGATGATGTAATTCTGCAGTTCTGATGGCGGAACGAGATGATATCAGATCAGCGCCGAAGAAAAGTGTTTAAACACACAGTAGAGTAGTAGAAGAAACTTGAGGAGCTGTAGAAGAATTTTTCGGAGAATGTTAGGGAGGGATGACTTCAGTCGTTACGAACTTCATGTGTTCGCTAATGATTTCTCGAGGAGATACTCGGTATCGGAAAGGAAGTAGAGGAATAGACATACCCTCAAACTCTGCCTCACAGAAAAAAAGGACAATGAGTAGAAGTTCATTCTAAGTTCTCTAAGCTCCGCTAGCCCGAGAACATGATATTTTGGTGGAGTCACAAGCAAAGGATCACGGAATATCAAGATAACATAGAATTTGTGATTCACTCTTTCCGTTTTGTATCAGAATGCCCAGGAGAGAGTCTGGGAAATCCCCTCAGGGACTCTACCCTAGAATCAGCAGCAACTTTTGAGAGGTATGACTTCTAGGAGCTCAAAGACAAATCTTTCCCAAATTCCGATAACCACTTATACCAAATTGTATCTCTGGTATAAAAAGGGTTACTGCTAAGTAAATAAATCATTTGGTAGAGGAGAGAACAAGTGCCACTTGGGCAGGAAAAAAAGCAGTCCATCATTCGCCTCCAACAACGAACTCTCAAATGGAAAAACTTATCAACAAAAGCTGCATTTGGAAGATTTTCCGCCCTATATCCTCGCTTCCGAAGTCATTTATTCACATTTTTTTCTTCAATTTTCTTCAAAAATTCCCAAAAAAGTTTTCAACTTCATGAAAACTCAAGTATTTTAGAGGTATCAGTATTAGGACAGTACGAAAAACTAGAAAATCAATTCAGTCACTTTATATTGCAGTGATAATAACTTATACCTCAGCCGTCTAGTAAAATACAAAATCATGAACCACGATGATTGTTAGTGGCACATCAGGCAAGGTTTATAGTTCTTTATTACGCCTTTTCTCATAAAGTGAGCACTGAGAAAAGCTCTGTGGAAGTAACAAAATCAAAATGGGCAATATCGAAAATATACATGCAGTTATTTCCATTGTTATGAGAATAATTAGGATTTCAGGACCGCTGAGATGAAATAACGAAAAACCCATCCATACCCTGNCTCAGCCGTCTAGTAAAATACAAAATCATGAACCACGATGATTGTTAGTGGCACATCAGGCGTGGTTTACAGTTCTTCATTACGCCTTTTCTCATAAAGTGAGCACTGAGAAAAGCTCTGTGGAAGTAACAAAATCAAAATGGGCAATATCGAAAATATACATGCAGTTATTTCCATTGTTATGAGAATAATTAGGATTTCAGGACCGCTGAGATGAAATAACGAAAAACCCCATCCATACCCTGACCTATGTATTCTACCCAATTCCCTATCCCTTTGTTTGGAATCTGAGTTATTTCCTTCCACCTGATTTTAATTGAAATCGCTTTTTGGGATGAACTCAAAAAAAAAGAACTCGGAAACACCTCTTTAAAAGACTTTAGCGAATTCTATTTATTTCACGCAAAATAGGCTCTGGTCGGAATTGGTCTGCCTATTAGATTATTCATTGTAAAAACTCGGACCTGACCGATTTATACCTTCAGTTTCGATTACTTCCCACTTCTAACTAGTATTCTTCACTTCCTCCCCGCCCGACAAGAGCAATAAGACTCTTATGACAATTATACCCCCAAATTACGATCATGAAATCACAATGGAGTAGAATAGAAAGAAAAACACAAATAAAGAAGAAGAAATTTCCGTAAACAAAAACGTTAAGGAGTGAGCACTGGCTGAGAATTCAAAAATGGCATGTTCACATAGAATGGGTGTATGTGTGGGGAAGGGGCGGAGGCGAGAAACCACTTAATATTCCCTGGTGAACTGGTCGGTTCATTTGTCTAGAGGACTTGTTGGGCAAGTGAAAATTGTTGCTTGCTGTGTCCGATTGTTCTTTTCTCTCAGCGACAAATTTGCGATGCTATTTTTACCAGTTTCTTAACATCGCCATGAAATTACATTTATGAAAGGTCTCGGAAGGAGGAAAAGACAGAAAAGTACATTATAAATGCTCAGCTCCCTGGAACTGTCGAAATTTGGAGTCAAGGAGTCATGACAAATGAGTTCAAACACTTTCTTTCGTCGATGAGCTTCGCATGAGAATGCCCTTTGACTGGAAAGCAACCACAAAGAGGGACCGTCCAGACGTTTTCAAGAGTATACCCGACTTCAGCGAAAGCTTCATCAAAAAGGTACCAGTTGATTGTAAGAGCACAGGTCTCTAGCCGTATGAAGAACCTAAAAAAGGTCAAAAAGGCAGTAAAAATGTCGGTCGATAGTTCAGTTCACTCGCGAAGAAGAGTTCAGTCTACAGCGCCCTACAAAGCACCTGGATAAATTGAAAAAACCCGGTGGGCTCTTTGGAAGAACCTGAATGAGCTAGAAGTGGCCTGCTGACAGTTTTGTACTGGCTAGACCAGCCAGCCAGAACCCACGTTACAATTCCGTCTGGAATTCCGAATGAGCATGGGTGAGAAATAACGCGAGAATCGAGAATGCGCCAAGAAATGCGAAATGTCAAGGTAAGCTCTCCATTGAACAGTTACAGAAGCTGCTACCGAACCAGAAGTTTTCCCCAAAGAGAGTTCTTCAATGCAAAAAAGCTCCGATGATGGAAATTATAGTCCCACAAGCGGATAAAGGACCGGGAACATAGTCCAGCTCACCGTCCTGGATAAACCCGGATTCGGATCTGCTACCGTATGACTTGGCGGGGCGCACACACACAGTGACTGGGAGAACGAGTGAGTGTGTGAAGCATTGCGTTGACTGACAGCGCGTATGTGCATGGACTATCTCTCAACACGCCCGGAATGTCTGTCTGTTCGGTCGCTCAGTCACTGTACCCTCTTCATCGGCTGCACTCCCCACATACTCTCTAACTGAGTCCCACCTCCAAGGGGCGTGGTCCCACGGCTATTGGTCTATAGTGCCAGGCGCGGGGACTAAACGACGCCCCCATAGCGCTTGGACGATGCCGCCGCCGCCTCGTGTAACTACATTACGGTAGACGGTGAAGTGAACTGGCCGTTTTTCCGCCGAGACTAACTCGCGGTACGGACTCCTCCGGAACGAGGCCAATGTCCTCGTGTCCCGCGTCCATCATATTAATGGTGTTCGTGGACGATACATGGGATTGCGTGGTTTGTTGGCGTGGCTTGACACTTTACATACGACAGCACCCTAGTTCAGAGCGAATACATTACCCACCTAGGAGCCATGGCTGACCTCAATTTCCATATCTCGACCATCGTTCCGTGATCGGCGTCAGAAAGGCATCGTCGATGATGGAATGCGTGGAAACTTATGAATAACCGGGTGGCTGACCCCGCCCAGCACTTTCCCTCCTCCCGGACGAGGCTGGCTGCCTGGCTGGCTGCTCTCCGTCGTCTTCGGCTCAACACCTTCTTCCTTATACAGTCTGCTCAAGAATGACTACATTTCTCTCCTGCTCACACCTATTCACAAGGTGGGTGACTTTTGTGTGATGGTATGTATAGTTTCCCATGCCTTTTCGCTTGGCCTCATAAAAGGGTAGTCACGACTCCCAGGGCATTTAACCAGACAATAGAGGCGGTCCCTTAGCTGACCGCTACATTCCAATAGGATTTTAGTGGAAATGTCACCAAACTCTGAGATCTGAGCTAGTCAAGATGCTGTGGTCGAATGTAAATTCCGCTTCTGAGACTTGTATCGGAAAAATCGATTCCAGGAATATGAGGTCCGTTAAGTACAGTGGACATACATAGGTGAAATTACTTATAGCACGATCCTATTGATTTCTCGGATTTGAATATTCGGAAGCACTTTAATGAGCTGATTTACAACTAGGGTACGATTGTGATGGTACCAATACGTTAGAAAAAACCAGTTCCCACTTAAATGAGCACAAGAAAGCTGGAAAGACGGCAGGCTCTGGACCCCCTTTGAAAACACTCTTGAAGCTCGAGATTTGTTGCTCATTTTTAGATCGCAGTTTAGAAGCTCTAGCGGTCAATACCCCATGAGAATTTAATATCTCATTTTTATTCAATCCCTCGTTGAACGAATTGGAAACAAGTAAATAAGTAAACAAAGGACGAAATAGGTTTTCAAGCAGATGATAGTGATATTTTTTTTTGGCGAATTATGTCTTTAAGCAATGTCATTCAACCTTTGAGAATTTGACAAACATATTGCACGGCATCTTAAGCGGTGAGCAGACGACTGGGGGAGAGAATGTAAGGAATTCCTTGGGATTCCCTTCCCAAAATGCTCAGCTTGGTACCCACTAGAGCTTGGAATTGTTGTTAATGTAGATACAGAAATAGGTTTCATTGATTTCCAGTTCTATACTGAGCCAGCTAAACAAATAAGTCGTATTGATCAGCACCGAGGATGATGGCGATGACGGGAGCGGCTGCAGACAGCTTCTTCGGCCACCCCCAGGCTGATTTCGACGACATCGGTCAACTCGGCCGACGAAATTGGTTTCAATATCCGTCGAGTTATCACGTCAAAGCCAGCTGGCACAGCCAACCGGCGACGATCATCGCTGGCAACCAGCTGGCTACATAAACAATCCCTCCCCCCTAAACGGCCACATGGTCCATTAAGTTCGTCATAAGCTGGAAAGATACGATAAGCTATGGTTGGATGGGAGATAACAAGGGAGGACTCCAAAATGATCTAACTATCTGTAAAAGGAACCTGTCCAAAGAATTCTTGTAATTTCCAAAACAGTGATTTGATTTTGAGAAGGAGTTTGAAAAAATGATTTCCTGATTCTCCTTCTCACATAATCCCTTTTTTGTGATTTTTCTGGGATATTTTCGACGGCCTGAGGCAATCTAAGACCTTATCTACCTTCCAGTTATTTTCAAGAAGAGGGCATTAACAAAAATTCATCGCAAAAGATAAATTATGATAAAATATAATTATGAGTGATAGCACAACAAAGATTTCAAGGACAACTGATGAAGCTGTCTAGAAAAATTAGTTAGGTGATAGAACCAAGATCAATATCTTTTTTGAGAAAATCAACGTAGATCGAATCGGTTATTGAGAAAGTAATGTAAGATCGAAACAATGGGAACTCCTGGGCACCAACTCACTGTCTAGCTGGTAGTAATATCATTTTAAGCTTTATTCAAATGAAAAGTCGATAGAACACTCCAAGTTCAGCGTCCTCGAAGTTATCACAAACTTCATGGCAATTGTGGGAATTCGGGGATCACCCTATTTGATGAGGCTCCCGAAAATGTGTAGGATGTATACGGGGAACACAAGCCGCCCTGTGTATGCAATCTGTTGCTACAGGAACTCATTTTCCAAAAGGGCAGTGCTAATATTCTGGAACAAACTCTGATTGGGGTGAAGGTGGTAAGTGAGAGTAGCACGGCGCGAATCGTCTGAAACGCCTTCGACAAGTGTTTTTCCTTGCCAGGATGCGAATACACAAACTAATTTGATTACTTTTACTATATTTTTCATTATTTACGATTGTTTACGTCTATTTATAGGAATACTAGTCGATAGAGTCATATAGATTGCATACTAGGATTGAGCCAATTCGGAAGCTGAGTAGAATAATGTTAAGATTTCGATGTTACGACTGAAAGTATTGGGAATTGTTCTTCTTTCTCTCCCCCTTTGTCTTCAAACGTTTCTTAAATTTGGTATGTATCTTCGAGCCTATTTCTGCAGGGGAATGTCGTGAGGGGAGCGTGGGCGGAGCGTTCGTGCGAGGCGTCTTGCTGCCAATCACAGCTTAGCCTGGCCGCTGGCAGGACTTCTCTCAGCGGCTATTTGTTTACAACCAACTCCAGCTCAGCTCACCCCAGAATTTTATAAAACTCCATTCGAATAACCGAATTGAAAGGCTCTATACAATTCCAGCTTGGTTTCTATATCCAAGAAGTGCAGTCTGCGGGGTATGGAGTGTGGC